>JAWZTD010037090.1:0-11978 GCA_035221335.1 Echites panduratus | reverse complement strand
ATATATATATATTTATACATGATATTACTAGTTTATAATATGCATTATAATACTATTTATAATAAATTATAATGGTTCAATTGGTTAATAATTGATTAAAATTTTCTTTTTTACATATATTATTTTGTATACAATATAATTGCATATTATATGTTATTTATTTTACATTATTATATTTGAACTCTTTGGTTCGATTATAACTTATTAGAATTTTTTTAACTTATAATAGAACCAAACCGCCAAGAACGTTGATTTCATGAACCGATCATAACCGACTAGCTATCAGTTTAGGTCGGTTTTATGTTGGTTTGGTTACTGCTAATCGGCTATTATTGGTTTTGAACACCCCTACTAAGAATAAAGAGAGATTTAATAATTGTTAATTTTTTTTTCTAAAAGATTTCTATAATTGTTAATAAATTTTTAATTGAGTATGATCATATATCTGATACAATATTATATATTAATGTATATATAATGTCATATTGGTTGGTATGTATTTTTTATATCGATTGGTATTACCGTGTTAAGTACAAACAGATAGAATAAATAAAAATCAATAAATTGTTCTGGGAAATAAATTCAACTCCGAACAAAACTATGTAAAAAAAACTAAATATCAAAAGACAGTACAAATTAATTTTTTCGAAAATGATTGTTTATATTTTTTCGAGAATTACCTTTTTTATAGATATAATAAGTTTCTTCCCATTGAATTATTTAAAGTTATTTTAAAAAATCATATTTTTATCATTAATTTCTTTGTGAATATTGTACAAATATTCTTTGATTTGAGCATCTTATTCTATATAAATATATATAAATAAATAATGTGAATATTGTATGAAATAGATTTGTTTCTGTCCTACAAAATAAGACTTGTCAGTGATATCACGTCACCTTAATTGTTTTTTATTATTTTTCTTTAATAAATTGATATGCTATTTGGATGCAAGAAAAGATTCATTGATTACGTCCTTCAATTTTATGTGTTTTATTATTTTTTAGTGAACTAGTACAGATCCCCTGGATTCTGTCATAACGGGTGAATGTATTTAAAATATGATATATTACATTAAAGATTCAATCTTATTGGACTCTATTTATTTATGCATGTATCTTCCATATTAAGAATAAGTGAAAAAAGGAAAATTGGGGAGCGGTAGGACGAAGTGGAACAAGTGGACCTTGCGAAAAGATTTATTGAATAATGAGTTTAGTTTTCTTAAAATTTTGTTTTAATAACTATTGGATGAACATAGAAATATGCTAATTACAATATTATAATTAAATTGAATAGAAGTTTCTGATGCATTTAATTTTTGACATTTTAGGTAAGTGAAAAATAAGCATGTGGCATTGACAACTATAGATTGATTCAGGTTGACCACTATTCCTCTATCTCTCCATCCATCTCAATTTCTTTCAAAGAAACAATTTGTTTGATTGTCAGCAGAAGGTTCATAGCTGAAGGTATGCCTTCTTATCAATTTTTTTCATTCCCATTTCTTTCTTTTAAATTAAATAAGAAAAGCAATTTAAAATACATGAAATGGTAAAATCTGCCATAGGTTTTCTCTTTTCAGGAGATCTGCAAATCTCAAAGTATCCCTCCCCCCATTAACTTTTAAAAGTTATTTTCAGTTTCTTTTCTGCTTTAGGTTTATGATTTTGAGGAAAAGGTTTAGGACTTCAATTCCATGTTACTTTCCCAAGAGAAAGGGGGAGGTTGACGGTTTTGAAGTGATAAATCGAAGAGGAGAATCTTATAGAATTTGTGTTTCAGGTTTGGAGTCTTAGACATTATTTTGTCCAATAGGACCATGTGAAAGCATGCAGTAGTGAGGTTGCTTCTACGTTACAAAACTTATATTAGAAATATACTTTTCAAATTTGAATAGTGAGAGCTTGTTAATTTGATCGTGGAGACATATAATTTTATAGTCGATCGAATAATTTTGAATAAGAGTTTGTTAAAACTTTTGATGCTTGCATGGGATCAATACCATTTTTGCAGAACCACCAAGGATTGACCAATGGGGATATAATTAGATTTAAAAAAAGAGACTCCAAATCTTACATTGTATAAAGGTTCAAATTAAGGATTTTCTTGGAAATGAAGGAGCAAGACTTCTCTTTTTAGTAAAGATAGTAAATATGTTACTCAAGTATAAAGGATTTCAGTTTTGAAAAATGAAACATTTTTAATAAAAAATTATTATAATTGTTGAGGTTGAAAAATTTGAACCTCCATCGAAGTTTTTTTAGCATACTTCTGAATTGTTAATTTTATTATGTAATTCTATTTTTATTAAATATTTCTAGTTGTAGTCAATATACTAATTCATATTATAGCTTTTATATTAAAGATTGTGTGACCCTATAAAATATTTGTTGTGTTTTTAGTAATTTGTATTATAATTGTAGTTAATTATAAGTATTTTCAATATATATATTTATGATATAATTCTCTTCCTTATTTTTTTTTTAAATTGGTTTTTTTTTTTGTAACAGCCCAACTGCATTTTAAAAAAAAAAAAATTAAGTGTATGTTCTTGTACAAAAACCTTAACTTCTAAAACAAAATTTTCAAATGGCATTTTTGGCATTTAATTTTATATGTAATCTTTAGCGAGCTAAGATTTCCTGCGTTGTACAGATTCAAGAAAACTACAGTTCAGATCCAATGGCAAAAAATCAAGACCTTATCAATGAAGCTAATGTAAAGTTACCCTATCATTAATTTTATATTTTCTATGCCATTTATGTCTTTGGTACTGATCTGACTCAGTTTTGTTATGTCATGGAAGGTTTTCTCTGTCCCCTTGACCTTACAAAATGACCAAAGCCCTCAGGTATACTATTCATTCTTAACTAACTAATACCATGACAAATTCATAACAAAATTTCTAGTTATTACAACCTTTATAATAAAAATTAATTTCTTTCATCTCTCATCATGATTTATTTGTTTTAGGAAAAGCCTCGGAAAAATATTTCAAGAAATAAAGAAGAGGCCGGAATTATCCCGGTTGCTTTCAAGATAATCAGATTGCCGAATCAAGTTAGTGAGTTATATATGTACAAGGTAAATTTTACTGCAGTGATTTGTTTTTTAATTATTTATTTTTTCAGATACAAATTAAATACTTATTACCCAGAAGGATTGAGCAGCCTGGAAGCACCGAATTATGATCACATGCTATACTTTCTTTGTTTTGAGAGTCACATTAGTTCACACAATTTACAGCTGTTATATAAAGAAGATAACAATATTCATTCATCATGCAGGTTAATGCGAAATGGGACCAGAACAAGACTTATAACATTCTTCAAGGATGGCAACAAGAAATTCGACCCCGTGAAAGTGGAAGAAGGGATACTGTAAGATTAGTGTATATTTTCAATTGCATTTGCTAATATTCTTTTTTATTTGCTGATTTACTCATGAACTACCATGATACATTGTTATTATTATTATTATTATTATTATTGCTGTTGTTCTTGTTGTACAGTTTTACAGACATGCTACCGAAAATAGGCAATTCCGATCAATTAATGAGGTGAAAAGGTATATTCGTCATAATCTAACACCTGAATTGGAGGCACAAGAACTGGAGGAGAACAACAGTTCTGCATTTCATCAAGTGAGTTGAGAAATTGTTATGTTGTACTTCCAGTAAACATAATTAATTGTATTTCACTAGTGAACTGATTTCATACTGATAGTGCTCCGGACCGGTGGTTACATCCGAGACTGATCAGGCAGCACCAAATGCTTCAACAGCCAAACAATGTACTTAAAAATCTTTCTTTTGTGTTTCCTTATTTTTGGATTTTGAATTAATTTAAGTTGGAATGTTTTTTCTTAATTTTGATGTTCTGGTTTCCCATCTACCATTTTAAGAACAAGTAAAAACCCGTAGTTTCCCAGTTCTATTTCCATTAATTACATAAATTTCTTGCAGATTAATGAATTTTCATTATTATGACATGCAGTTCCCTCACAGGAAGAAATTGACGCAGCAGGAGCATTGATTGCTCTGCGCAACTGGGGAAATACGAGTAGGATGGACTGATTAGCTATCATGACAATTCTGCAATTCTGAAGTATCATTTTCTCATTTGTTTTCATTTTTTTTTTTTTAACAAAAAAGTGTGTGGCACTTTCACATGGATTTATACATTTCAATTTCTTTATTTAGGACTTTAATTTTCCATTTAAATGAAACATTGTTTCAACTTTTCTTATTCTGGATAATTAATTAATTTCCAACCCTTTGTAGTATTTCGCATATATGTCTTTGTGCTGTGTGGTGGTTTTTTAAAAATATATATGTTCATAAGCCACTACAGGGAAGGCTGCATTTTCTGGCGGTCCGTTTTTGGCAGTTCGGGTATGCCACCGGTATGACCTTTGCTAAAATTTTCTTATGGTTTTTTTCCTACATGAAAAATCCAAAACAAATGGTTTAAACTATTTTTTTTTCTGGCGGATGGGTTTAATTGTTTGGCTTTTCCACTGCCAAAATTTTTTTTTCTGGATTTTAATGAGTTATATATAGCTAATCTAAATCAAATCATACTTTGAAAAAAAATTAAGTAGAATTTATACATAACACAAAAGAAAAAAAAAAGGAAGATAAGAGATGCGGTCTGACCCTCACTCTGAACTCTTCTGATTCATCGATGGATCATGACTTGCAGATGAAGGAGGCCAAAACCTCACAGGTGATATCCTGAAATTGTACATAGTTAAGTAAAGATATCTTAATAAGGGCAGAAAAAAGTGAAATAAATAAATAAATATATATATATATATATATTATATGAGATTATTGGTTGTAGTAAGACATTTTGGCTGTTGAAAAAAAAAAAATTTAAGTTCCAAGACACTTTCAAGTTTTGTTTATAATTTGGGGGGGGGGGTGGTCGGAGGTAAGGAGAGTTAGGAAAGGGTAGTTGTAAATAAATAAAAGTTTTGCTTATAAACATAAAAATACCTGGCAACTGATTTAAATATGACCTGAGAAAAAAAAAAAAAAAGAGTAAGGAAAGGCATCCAAGCAAGAAGAACACTCCTCAATGGAGATCAAGGAAGTGCTAAAAATAATGGCGTGCTAACAATTTCTCAAGGATCAATTACATGATCAAGGACAAATAGGTTAAGACAATTAATGGTTTGATTCATCCAAGATTGAGAAGAACTTTTTTTAGAACCTCTAAAGGATTCTAAAGATAGAAATCAAGTGGATAAATGTTATTTATACAGAAAAAAAGCTTGGATGATGAATTTGGAGCAAAAAGGAAACAAAACGGGAGCCATCCGACCCAAATACTCCTATGGAAGTTATCAAAGAGATTGAAATGGGTTTCGCAAATTTCTTCTGGGGTGTCTCTGAATTTGGTTTACATAGGCATTGGTGCAATTGAAGAAGAGTCTGTTAACGAGTTGAGAAAGGATGACCAAATATCCACTATTTATCTTCATATATATATATATATCTCGGCTTATGATCACAAATTGTGGTGGTGCTCCAGAACAGAAAATTAAACCTAGTAGCGGATTATCTAGTCCATATTTCTTGTGACTCTTTTTATTGTCTTTATTTTTCTAATTTCGATCTTCTTTCTTTGCAAGTTTGAGGTCTTTGTAATTTAGATAGGATGATGATTCCATCTCTTAGAGCTGTATAATTATTGCATTTTTGTAAGTAGTGGATTTGTTTCGACCTCATTAAGGGTAATGATCATTATGTCCCCCTTAATTGTCACTTTTCTTTCTTTTAATGGGTAGGGGTCTGCCAAACCTCCTGTCATCAAAGGTGGCTTTTGAAAAAAAAAAGGTAAAAAAAATTTTGGTTTTACTTAAAGAGATTAAAAGAAAAAGTATTTTTCTTGAAATTTCTAATTTGAAAAAAGATAAGTGAATGTAAATTTTCAATGTATCGCATTCAATGTATTTATATTTTTTATTCAAAACTCTATATGTAGTCATAGTTAAATATTAACTTAACGAATTCTTTTTTAATGTTATGATGTTTCAAATAAAGTATAATTTGATATATGATATGATAATAATGAAATATGAGGATATCTATATCTTTCATATATAATAGGAAGCGGCTATAGCTTATATTGTTGAGTGTCAAAAAATAACTGGGCTATATATTCAATGATTATTATTATTTTTTGTTTGAAATTTTATAATATAATAATAGTTGCAATTAAATACAATTTTTTTTTATGAATAGTCAAATGTCTAAATTTATACTAATATAATAGACAAATATCTTTATTTTTTTTTAAAACGATGTCTGGCTAGGTCAGACTCTGGCACGCACCTCCGCTATTACACTAGGAGTTGCAACTCACCAAGGTTAGAGTATGGATGATGTGATCCTAGGAACGATTCCAACTTTGATTGAAGACATTTGGATACCGTCAAAGGAAGATCACTAGAAAGACATCATTCAAGGAAGGTTTAAAGCATTCAATGTTCCATAACTCAAGTTTGAGGAAGAATGAAGCCAATACAATACCACAAACTCAAACTTTGAAGACATGTTTGGGAAAACCGTAGAATTGCATGAATATTAAGGAACTCAAAGCTATGGAAATGCAACACATTTGAAGGCCACAAAGGACTTGGATTTCATTCCACAAATTTGACAAGAAAACTTGGATTAAAAAGCTACAAGGAAGCTTGAAGCTTGGATGAAAGAATGATCAAGAAAAATGGTGAAGCTCTGGCAAAAGAATTGTTGTTCAGTACCTGGAAGCTCCTGTTCGGAGCCAGCATGGAAGGAAGAACACTCCCTAACGAACAGAAGCAGTCCGGTGCAATCTCTAGCTTCATATCTGGCGCCTAGCCACACTGTCCAGTGCCTGACTTTTCTTAGCCGGTGCCGGATCCCTCCTGCCAGTAGTCTGATTTTTCCTTATTTCCTTGATGTTTCAACTTGTATTTTCTTTCTTCTTTAGGGACCTTTATGTAATTAATTTCCAGGTTTTGTTTTAGTTAGGTTTTTGGCTTTTAAAAGCCATTCTTCCTTGTATTACAAACATAACTTTTATCATGAATGAAAATTGAGAGAACATTACTTCTCTGCTCTATGAGCCAAAAATCCAAGACTTGCCTTGGTTGTGAGATTCTTTCAAAAACACTTCTAGGGTTCTTATAAAATTACACGAAAGCTTTCAATTACTTGGTTAAGGTATTGAATAGTCTTCGAAATTAAGAGAATGGTTGATGAGAATCTATCCCATAGGTCATTCTAATTAACCAAAACCTTAAACATAGGTGAAATCCTTTATTCTTCAAAATCGATTTTCCCTTTCGGTGATTGGAACCTAAAAACCTTCCTTCGTCGGATGGGAGATAGTATCAATTTCGGAGGATCGAGTCCCAAAGCCTGGCTTGGCTAGCTCTTTAAAAATTATGAAAAAAAGAATTAAGGGTGTTTGCAGTTCTGCTTGGTTCAGTTATAACTAAATTTTGTAATTGAACGGAAGTAATGGGTTATGAAAATTTCCTAACCAATAGTTACGAATTTTAGAGTGTAATCGAGGCAAACCAAACGATATGTAAATTGAATTTGGATACAAATGGTTTGGTTTGGTTATAACGAATTATAAATTTTTTTCTGTTTTTTAAATTTTTTATGTGATTTCTTTATTATATAATATACATATATTTATTTATGATAATACTAATATATATTATGCATTACAATACTATTTATAATAAATTTTAATGGTTCAATCGGTGTAAAATTGATTAAAATTTTATTTTTTACTTATATTATTTTGTATATAATATAATTGCATATTATATGTTATTGATTTTATATTATTATATTTGAGCTATTCGGTTCGATTATAATCGATTAGAATATTTTTAACCTGTAACAGAACCAAACTCCCAAGAATGTTGATTTCATGAAATGATCACCGATATAGGTTTTGGTCAGTTTTATGTTGATTTGGTTTTGTTTAGTTACTGGTAATCAGCTATTATTGGTGATGGGGGACAAATTGGTCCTCCGAGTTATCCCATTGCCTTGATGCCTGTAAGAACATCCAGAGAGGGAAAATAGATCACCGGAGCTGGCTGTCGTCTGTGGGTACACTCCTACTGTCAAGTTAATCACCAGAAAGAGCTGAGTAAGATGGAAAGTATACATTAATAGACTAAATGTATTCTCCATACCTGTTGATTCGTGATCATGATCTCTTATTTAGGTGGAAATCAATCAATTTCCTTCAATTAAGGAGGCGTGTCTTGAAGGAAATCAACTGTATCCCGTGTGATATATTGTGATCTAGTGTGATATCTGGTGTGATTGAAAGAAAATGTATCTAGTCAATCTTTGATCATGTTGTTCTTTTGGGAGTTTCCTTGTTGGAGTGTGTTATGTTAATTTAACAAGTCTCGGTGATTGTTAGGGATGTTTTTCTTGATTTCTAGAGGTCTTTGGGGAGCTCTCTGGAGACCTTGATGATGGACCACGACCTTTGAGGATGTCCCTAGAGACCTATATCTCTGCCATAAGTTTCTGACTTTTAGGTCGCAAGCCTTACTTAGATAGTAGGACGTCTTGGTCATGCTCGTTGTGAGGTTTTATGAGTGTATGTTTATACACCTTCTTAGGTTTGGACCAAAGAATAGACCGGGTTGGATCTTTACTCCATGATCTGGGTGTATGTGTAATTGGGTCGGGTCCTTTGGGTTTTACCCATTCTACCCATCATTCCCCCCTTTGAGCCTGGTGACCTGAAGTATTAAACTTTTTAGAAGTTGAAATGCTGTATTCTCAGTTATTGAACCTTTTCATTCAGAGTATGCCGAAGGTCGCTAGAAGCTCAACTGTGTAAACTGTGTCGTTTAGCTTCTCTGATTTGACAACTGCATTAATTACAAATTTTGGCAACCAATAGGATAGTTTGGCTTCTCTTGGGAACTTCCTTCTGAAACTCAAATGTCGGCAAAATCCTTGGGACGGAAATGTCTCTTCTAGTTTTACCAAAATTCTATTTGTTGTTTTCCTTCTTGTAAGCTTTGAGTTTCCTCTTAGGGTTCTAGCGGTGTCTTCGCAGGTTTTATCACTTCACCTTCTCTGACAACCTTCTCGATGAGTTCTTTTAGACTCTACTGAACTTTTATTTTACGTAATGTCCTCTTCAAACTACTTATTTTCTAATGTCTCTAAGGCGATATCTTATTTGCCTCCAATTACAAGACATGCAACGGAGACTATTAGTCCCGTATTATCTCCTAATGAAATAGAAGCTTTTGGGCTCTCTCCGGAGATTAATTAGGATAGGGTTAGATCGATTCATAAGGAGATGTTGTTGAGAGAAAATGATCATGTGCTTCCTGACAGTAACAATAGCCCAAATGTTGTTCGTGAGGGGTACATAACATTTATGAAGATAACCTCAGAGGAGGGATTGTTTTGCCTTTTATTCATCCCTTGTTTCTCGATGTCATCTCATTTTGGCTCGTTCCATTGGCCCAGTTAGTCCCTAATGCCATCCGTATGATCTCTGCTTTTATTGCTACTTGTCATATATATTTTGTTCTTGTTTGTATCAAATCGTTCCTATGCTTTTTGAAAATTGGAGTGTCCTCAACTCCGTCTAAATCTAGCTTTAGATATTTTCAATTTAGTCAGCGACATAGACTTGAAGGACTCTTTCAGTCTTCTATTGGGATTTGGAAGAGATTTTATCTCCATGCTAGGCTCTCAAATTTTCTTCCCAACCTTCCGATTTTCCCTCTTGAAATCTCACTAAAACGTTTTTCAATGGTCTTCCCAACTTAAGTGGTGATCTTGCAAAGGCAAGGGATTTCCTCACAAACCAGGCCAAATCTGAAAGTTCTTTCAAGGTAGGATGCATTGAGATGGAATGGGCCTCTCGTTTTGTGAATTGAGTAGGTCTGGGTGATCCTAGACTCATAAAGCTCAACAATCTCAAGAGGGAGCTCAAAATCCAAGGGTAGCAAACTTATCTTGCTGACATTTGAATTCTATCTAGCCTTTTCTCCCTTCATGTTTGTATGACCACATAAGCATTTGCTAACCTTTCTGTAATTTGCCTTTTTAGCTATGTGAAAAAATTTTACCATGTCTACACCCAGCTCTAGATAGACCATGTCTTCTTCATCCACCCAGAAGGGTTCATCTTCTAAAGCTCCAAAAAACTCTGCACCTATTGAGGTTTCTGAGAGTATTCCCTCAAGGACTGTTCCCTATTCGTCCCAGGGCAAATCAGGGTGACTCAGGGAAAAGTTAGACTTGCAGCCAAAAGGTCTCGCTCTTTCCAAGATGATAGCCATCTCTTCTCCATCTTCTGCTCCAATTAAAAGTAAAGCTTTGCCATCTTGTGCCAATAAGGACGACTCCAAGGTTGCTAAACATAAAGAATGCAATGACAAGAGAGACGAATCTAAACTTCTGGCTTGTACTACCGTTGATCTATCAAACAGTGTATTGAAACATGGGAAGGAATTTCTTGATCCTCCCGATTACGAATTTAAGCAATGGATCCCCAACCTTGCCTTGGAGAATTCAGATTCTTTATTTCAGTGGCCAATGCTCAGACCTTTGCTTTGGAATGCATTCCTCCTGTGGATAAAGAGATATGTAGAAGGATGTCCAATGAGGATGATTTGAGGGAGATGACTGGTCATGCTAAAAAGGTCTCGTCCTTCCTTGAGCCCATGCAAAAGAAAGAAAGTGTTTTT
Organism: Echites panduratus; assembly: GCA_035221335.1. Taxonomy (NCBI): domain Eukaryota; kingdom Viridiplantae; phylum Streptophyta; class Magnoliopsida; order Gentianales; family Apocynaceae; genus Echites; species Echites panduratus. Next base: position 1,228 of record JAWZTD010037090.1, on the reverse strand, counting down.
GAAAAGAATGTGGCCCAATTGACCAGGGTTGTGGCTGAAAATCAAACTGTCGTAGAGGTTTCTAAGAAAGAACTGTAGAGACTTAAACCCAAATTTTCAATTAATGGGAACTTTAAAGAGGAGACCCCTTTATCTTCTGAGACTTTTAGGAATTATATGGAATGCCTCATTCGGTTAATAGTCATTTCCCTCTATGTTTATAGTTTGCACAAATTTAAAGAGCTCAACACTGACCTCCAAGTTGATCCCGGCATACACATGGGCCTTTATCACCCCCTAAAGTAGCTTTATCCGAACTGCCTTGGCAAGAAAATAGCAGAACTCCTATACCTGAGAAGGCTCCCCAGGAGCTCATGATAGTTTCTCAAGGAATTCCTGTGATTGAGGTCTCCAATATGCATATAATTCCTGCTACATCTCTGTTAATTGAACCTTCTGAAGTTCCTGAGATAAACATTGATTCCTCAGGTAAATGTATCATGACTTGCCCAGAGCTAGTATCTTTTCATACCCCGTAGTGTATTATTTGATGAAGCTCTCAAAGTTTTCTGGACTAAAAATGTAGGCCAAGGTCTTTCTGCAACTCATTTTGATTCAAGACCCAAGATGCTCCAGGTTGCGAAAGTGTCCCAGCAGAGACTTCTAAAATTTCCAATGTTGGGGTGGGAAGATCTGAAGGTCTTGATGTATCATCTTCTGACCAAGTAATTGGTTATGACCTTTCAGGTAAAGTCATTACCATCAATTCCCGAGCTACCTTTTCTTTTGTTCACAGTCTGACCTTTGAAAAGGTCTTTGGAGATCTCAAACTTTAATACACTGGGCAAGAAGCTTTAGAAGTCAGAGAGGGAGCAGTTTTGAATGATAGCCCTAGTCTTCATAACCAAGTCCTTGCAAGTTCTGGATCTGGGGAAGAAATACCAAAGGCGTAATTGCAGCTCATTTCCATTGTAGCTCTTTAGACTTCTTTTCTTTATTTTTTTTTAGCAACTCTTTCAACAACACAGTACTTATTACTTTTCAGATACTGAATGTAAACATTCAACTTAAGCTTTTTTTTTCTTTCGCTTTTGTTCGCTTTTGTTAAAAAAAAAAAAAAATCTATATCTTTCTGAATTTTCTTGTTTGTTGGAGCTTTTTGGCTTTTTATTGCAAATATGACGAATGCTATCTTTGATAATGTGAATGAATAGCACATAGTATGTAAGATTTTCCTCAATAAAAAATC
>JAWZTD010037070.1:0-10643 GCA_035221335.1 Echites panduratus | reverse complement strand
ATGGCTTAATACACACAAGTGTTGCAACATGCAAAATTGCATGACCCCTAGCCGATATAGGGAGTTTTGTTCTTATTGGCAATACCAATTGGCATACAATAATTATCAAAGGCATGAGAACAGTATTTAGTTGCATTATCTAGACTGATCCTTTTAATAGGGTGATCTGGGAATTTGATGAGGTCCAAGGAAGGACATGTGTTGTTGATAAAGCCACGGCGTGTTCAAAATTAGCTACAATTGATAACCAAGGTAGAAAGTGTGTTTTCAAGAAGGGTAGAAGAAGGTACATTTTATCTCATTGTCTCCAAAAGTGATCAAAAAGTGGCAAATGGTGTTAAAAAGAAAAATGGAAACATTCTATAGGTGGAAGAAAGAAAAGACTCCAATTGAAGAAAAGGAAAAGTTGGCAAGTGGGGAAAATGAGAAAGAAATTGAGATGAAAAATGAGAGAGAAATATTTAGAAAGAAGAAAATGAAATTGTGATTGAAAAAGACTTCAGTGAAGAAAGAAGAGTGCATTGGTAAGGACTTACAAGGAAGTTTTGATTTCTACTTCTAACACTAAACATTCTTCTACTAGTGTTATTGTGCCAAAATTTTAGGAAAATGAAGGATAACTCAAGAGGGAGTTTGGCAATGACAAAGTGAGTATTAGCAAAATGGTACAATGATACACCCTCATATCCACACTTGGTAATAAATAGTTGAAATTGGAGAATGAAAGACTATTTTCGTTGGTGAGGTATGTTGGTAGAAATGCTTATGTTATAAGCAAGATGTTCTTGCACATTTCTTGAACATAATGATTCCTTTTTTAGAGAAAGCATGTCTTGTACATCTAAAAGACTTGTTACACTTTCATGGATTTCAAATTTGTAAAGGAGTCCTATGTGAATCCATGTGATTATAGACTTGTGTATTTGCTCTTAATGTTTCAAAAAAAAGTGGATTATGTTGAATCTTATATTCACGTTGAACCCCTACATGAAGGGAATGCTATGTTTATGCCTATGGATTCTATATATGACTTGTTAATAGTTGAGCTTGATGGAATTACTTTGGGAACATTCTCATGTTTGGAATTGCTTGGATTCCTTTTAGGATCACATATTTGACTCTTATATGAATAGACTCTCGCAGTTTGTCTTGGATGACCAAGTCTTCAGGATTTTTTATGTTGCAATCCTTGATACAAACTTGTATTTTTGTAGTATTATGTGTATTTTCATTATTGATTCTAAATTCTTGGTTATCTTGTTTATAATGTACTTCTTTGTGAGTGTGGGGAGAAGTTCTATGCTTTTTTAGTATCGTTCTTTGTTGAGACTTCATGATGAGGCATTTCATGTTAACCACTTGTTCTTAAAGGAAGTGATGAAACTTCATGATCTTGAATATAACATGGTTGCAATGTACTTGATCTTTATTTGGTGGAGTTACATGTTGACATGGTATATGTTTTGTGCCATCAATAAAGACTTGTTGAACATTTTGCAATATTTCATAATTTGCATTGACTACAAAGTTGTCCATCTTGATGATAATGTGGGTTCTAACATATGTGAGAGTTATCTTCTTGTTAATCTTATACAAGTGTTTGATGTTTTTGATGGAAGACTTGTGTATGCTACGGAAAGGAAGTGTTTCAAGAGCTTAGTGTTCAAAAATTTCAGTTTTGAAGTTCTTTGATTCCATGCTTTATGTTGTCGTAGACCAAAGGGATTTAAGACTTGTGACTTGATTGCAAGAATTTTATATCTTTTAAGATTACAATGGTTAGTAGAAAGAATACAGATCAATCAAAGATAGACCACCATCTTGGAAGAAGTGAATGGTAAGGCCTTTTTGTGTAACCACTTCCATGGAGAAAAGCATCTATCAAGCCTTTGCGAGCAATGAACCACCTGGTAAGTATTTTTTAAGTGTTTCTTCAATCGATGTTTTTAATCATTCTCTTTTCAATGTAGGCATGAATATTCGAGGACGAATCTTTTCGAGGTGAGGGTAAATGATGGAGATCAAAGAGCCAAGCAAACTAGGTTGATACAATTTGAAGGTTATTGAAGGACAAAGGCATGGAAGACGGATTTCAAGGTTACAAGCAAACATATAAAGACATGTATTTTATATAAGAGGGAGATGTTTCATGTCATGAAGATTTGAGGACAAATCTTTTCAAAGAAGGATGGAATGATGAAATCCAAGGAAGGAGAGAAGCTTATGAAGATAAACATTTCAAGTATGAAGAAGGCATGAAGACAAAGGTGTTTAGCAAAAAAGAGCAATTTGATCAGGATGCCTTTTTAATGGCTACAAGCTTGCAGATAAGATGTTCACTTACAAAGATCTATATTTCAAATTCAACCATGGAAATGGTGGGAGACGACTTTAAAAATTTGAAATAACAATTAGTATTGAAATGGCTTGAAAACGGTTGACGATTGCTTGAAAACGGTTGATGTCGTCTGCCTAAGCACGCCAGTGCACTGCACTACCGGCTCCTCACTTCTAAGGCTGACCAGCGCTAAAACGTTAGTGGGCATGAGCTCCGGTCGACTATGAACCAGCCAATGTCCAACTTTTGAGGCTGCTCGACACCGGCATAGGCCTCAGTGCTACACCGAGCCAACCTATGTTTTTTGTTTTTTACTTTTCTTAGGTTTTCATGTAGTTTTAAAATATTTTGAAGGGTTTTTTGTGTCTTTAACACCCAAGAAAGTTTATTAGGTTAGATTAGAGATGAAACACCATAAATACATAATGATGTTTGAGAGTAAAACTTGAAAGATCAAATTGATCTACTTATGAGGTTTTCTTTATGAACAATCTAGGTTTATTACGAAACTTCTTTCAGGCTTTCTTCACTTTTATTTAGGGTGTAGAACTATCTTTTGAATTCGGTAGATTGGTTGAGGATAATCAATTCCGAAGGTCAATTTAATACTAAACTTGAATCTTTTGATGAACATCTTGGGAATTTGTCATTATGATTGGATCTTAGGGATTGTCATTGTGATTGGATCTTCGGGATTAATCCATGACTAAGAAACTTCAATTCCAAGGAATCACACCAGAATTGCACTCTTAGGAGAATTATCTGGGCAAGAAATTTCTTAAAACCCAGGTTGCAAGTTGATAATAAATAAGCATGCCACCATCTGGTTAATACATCAATTAATACCATAAAATATCTAAATTGTCGACATGGTGGTTGAATAATCCCACATATATCACCATGAATCTATTTTAGAAATGCAATGCAAGATATTCATCTTCTACTTTTGCTTGGGGCTGTCCAATGAGTGGCCAAGATACAATTTACTTTCAGAACAAGTGGCACATGGATACATATTCAACACCCTTTGACCTTTCAATAGGTGTCCATGTGTATTCTTAACTATTTTTTGCATCATAATTGATCTTGAGTGACCTAAATGGTCATGCCAAATGTAAAATATAGCATTATCAGTAAACTTCTAGTTTACTAAATGATGCACTTCAACTGTATCAATCTTTGCATAATATAGGCCAGAAGAAAGAGATCGCAGTTTCTTTACGATAGAATTCTTTCCGAAGACAGTTTGACTAACGCAGAGATACTCAAGGTACATGATATCCATTTCAATAATGCCTTATTGATGGCAATTATTATGTCTCTATGGAGTAAAATACTAACTCTTTTATAGCCTTTAATCAATTTTGCATTACCATTTATAGTACAAACATTTGTTTTTCACAAATTCAAGCACGAGAAATATCTCTCACTTATAAGTATAACATGCATAGTTTCACTATCAATGAGGTTAATATCCTCAGTGGTACTTTTAGGGTTATAATTATGAATAAGAGCCATTTGAACATGTCAAAATAGTTAAATAAATAAAGTTCTATTACAAAAGGAAATTTGAAATAAGTTACTAACATTATTACAAAAAAATATAACTAAACATAAAACTTAACTAAAAAAAAACTAGAAAGAACATTGAAAATAACTCTCATTTCTTTTGGACACTTCCATCACCAATCAAATTATCAACTCTTCCTCCTAGATGCTTAAAGAAGTCAGCCACATCTAGGTGAGTTACATCAACAATAACATCATCAAGATTATTCTCATCACCATCATCAAGAGATGAATTTTGGGAAGTAAAGTTTGCTTCCTTTGCCCTTCTTCTTAATCGATGCTTCGTAAAGTTCCATAAGGTGCTTTGCCGTACAATAGGTACCAGACCATTGGCCTTGCATACTGCATCTATAACATTTATCTTCATGATTTTATGGTTCCATTTTCTTCCCTTTTCCTTTCTCATTGTTGTTAGACCATTCTAGGTGATTTTTGTTATTTTTCATGCCTGATGCTTTATTCTGATCTCCATGATTATATAGATGATTTCTAAAACAGCGACATCCATGGCCACTTCCTAGACCACTACCACGATCTCTTCTAGGGCCATAACCATGGGTTCTAACTGCATTCAAGTCAGACAATGGAGTAGAACCTGTTAGTTGAGCTTCATGATTTTTCATCAAAAGCTCATTGTTTTGCTTGGCAACAAGAATGCAAGAAATTAATTCAACATATTTCTTAAAACCCTTCTCTCAATGTTGTTAATGTATTAAAATATTAGAGGAATGGAAAGTAGAGAATGTTTTCTCTAACATGTCAACATCAATGATATTCTCTAGGCATAATTTCAATTGAGAGGAAATTTTAAACATTGCGAAGTTATAATCACTTACAGACTTCTAACCGTAAGTGCATCCAAGCATACTAGGCTTTTGGTAGAATGAACATCTTTTGGTGGTCAAATCTTTCTTTCAGATCCTTCCACAAAACAAGTGGATCTTTCACAGTAAGATATTCTTCCTTTAGATCCTCATGGAGGTGATGCTTTTTGCATGATTTTGTGATGATGATAAATTATTTTCTACAATGAAGTTTGTCAAACCTATTACATCTTTATGAATTTGAGCATCTAGTGTTCATGATAGCTTGTTCTTTCCAGAGATGTCAAGAGCCAAAAATTTGAGGTTTGTACGGTTTGCCACGGAATTTTACGGACAGAAAAATGCTTTGTTTCTTCCTTTGTCTTGATCAAACTCTAGAACTTCAGTGGCAGAAACTAGTGCTAATAAGGTGTTGTGTATTTATTGTCACACAATACTCATCGGCAAAACGAGATTGTAGCAATCATGTAAACTAATTAACAAAACTATAACTAAATAATCGAGTGAGACTATAGAAAGAGAATTTTATTGATCTTCTCTGAGAGTGAATCAATGAACTAATGAACTACAACCCTTCAGCATAAGGCAGTATTTATAGTGTTCAGAGGTACATATCAGTGAGAAGAGATAGGGAATGATGGGAATCAAAGAAGGAATGAGACTTCAATGGATCAACATTTCAAGTATGAAGAAGGCTTGAAGACATTGGTGTTCAAGCATGAAGAACAACTTGATTTGAAGATCATTTTTAAGGTGGAAAAGTTTATGAAAAATGAGAAGATTTAAAATCTTGGATTATATCATCAATTTTGGGGTTGGAGAGCTTCATATTATGTCAAGAATATATCCAAGACGTTAAATTATCAAAACTACATGAAAACTTGAAGAAATGGAGCTAAAAAAATTCACAAAAGTGTTGGAGAAAAGGTCCATTCGGTGCCCACCAAAAACCATCTGGTGCTTGCCATTTTCCATGCCAAAACAGCCTAAAACAATAGCTTTCGAGAGCTTTGTCCAGCCCTCCATCTAGAGCGGGGTTGCTACAGTAACTCTACTTTTGATACTTGTTTTTATTGTAATTTTTTTTTTGCCTAAGTTTTTTTTATGTCTTTTGACCAAAAGCACGAATTATTAGTTTAGATTAGGGTTGAGATACTTTAAATACATCCTTATTATGTAATTCAAACAACTCTTTTATCAATCAAAAACAAATTTAGAGCAAAACATGGAAGATCAAATTGATCTTTTGGTTAGGGTTTCTTCATGAACTACTAGGGTTCTTGAGAAACTTTTTTGAGGCTTTCTTCACTTTGGTTTAGTTTGTAGCTTTGTCTTTAAATTCATTAGATTGCTTATGGTAATCCAATTCCAAGGTCAATCTAATCTTTAAACTTGAATCTTTTGATGAAAGTCCTGGGAACATGTCTTTGTGATAGAATCCAAGGAATTGAGTCATTGATATGAGAAACTTCAATTCCAAGGAATCAAATCATTTTGGTGTCAGAGCTTAGGCTTTCATCAAGAGGTTTAACTATCCTTTTATTTGCTTTCATGTGTTTGTGCGCTAAGATCATGTTTTCTTCTTTGAATTCTCATGATCTTGTGATATTTTTTGTTTTGTTCTCTTAAATCTTTCCTACTCTATCTTTTGTGATCATTTGTTGTGTGGATCTAGCCTAAGGACAAAAACAAGGGCTGATTCAATTGTGTGTGGTTTTTTTGATTGCTTCTTCTTCTTCTTCTTCTTCTTCTTCTTCTTCTTCTATAGAAAAGAAAACTACAAAAAAAGAAAGATCAAAGGAAGAAAAACAGAGAGCAAAAAAAAAAAAAAATTCGGAAAAAAAGTGAAAAGAAAATTCGAAAAAGCAATCAAAAGTTGTTGAAATTGTTGAGATCTAGCCTGATTTGATGAACTGAATGTTGGAAGAAGATTGTGAATGGAAATTGAAGTTGATTTGACCTTATTTGAAGCAAAATCGAAGACATATGATTAGAAAGTGTTGAATTGACATTGTAGAGAAATTTTGTTGATTACAATTCTTTGACCTCAAGGTTTATGATAAAATGCCTTCCATCTATATCTTTCGAATTCCTCAATTATTTGATCAAAACTTTGTTGATTGATCTTATTCTTGGCATTCTAAATTCTTTGATTCTATTATTGGTTGCTTAAACTAGTTAAATTGAGTTTGTAGGCACTTTTTGTATTCTTGCCTGGGTGGATTGCAAAGTTTCAATAGAGTTGATTAAGAACCATTAGAAAGTTCAAAGAGAGCAAAAATCATTTCAGTGATTAAAAGCCATCCAAGAGAAGTATACACGAGTGAAAAAGGTGAGGATATACATATTTCCCTCTTTTTCTTCTTTGTTCATTTTGTAGGGGCAACATGTATAGAACATCTACTCAAACATCTTATTATGGAAAATTAGGAGATATGAACAAGAATATTATGATGAAGATGATTACTATGCCAATGAAGAGAGACCAAGGAGATATGGGAGTAATGGAGGAAATGGAAGATATGTTGGGAACAACAAAAGAACTATTCCACCTTTCCATGGGAATAGTGATATGAAAGCTTACATTGCTTGGGAACAAAAGGTTGAGTTCTTGTTTAATTCTCAAAGCTACCTTGAAGAAGACAAGATGAAGTTAGTTATTGAAAGTTTTAAGGGCTGTACATCATCTTGGGGCTGAATTGATGAGATATGAAAGAAGATGGAATGGAAAATCTATTGCAACATGGGATTAATTGAAAATGACCATGATTGATAGATATGCACCAAAACTTTACTACAAAAATGTTACTCAAGGTAACAAGAGTGTGATTGAGTACTATAAAGAGGTGAAGTTTGCCTTGTAGAGTGCTAACATAGTTGAATATGAAGAAGATGCAAAGAATAGATTTCTCAATGGCTTGAATGAAGAGATGTGGGAAGAAGTAGAACCATATGACCATAATGGTTTAGAAGATACGGTACAAATGGCCATTAAGGTTGAAATTTACTTGGAAAGAAAAAAGTCAATCTACGGAAATTCTTTTTCAACTAAAGGGCAAAGTGATTGGCCAAGGGAGGAACAACACAAGTGTATTGTGAGCAATGAACTTGGACATGGTGTATCCAATGCCCCACATGGCTAAAGTGGGTTTCAAAGAAAGAAGATTCCACCACCACAAATGAAGAAAAAGTTGAAGAAGAACCACGAGAATTTGTTGAGAATGAACAAACTCATGAGATTCCAATTCAAAAGACTGTTGAGAGAATAGAAAAGAAAGAAGAATCTCCAATTAAAGATGAAGAAGAGATAGGAAGTGAGGAAATTGAAAAAAAATACACTACAAGATAAATGCCCAAACACGAAGCCATCTTTCACGGCAGGCCCCGAGCCTCCACAAATAAGGGTTTTATACAAGGGCCTGTCGCATTTAACTAATGTATGGGGTTATATACTACGAGCCACAGTAAAAACCAAACTATATACTAAGGCTTGTAGTAAATGGTTTGTTTATACAATGGAATAACAACTGTCGTACACAAATGAGGGTATATACGGCAGTCTGTCTTAAACTGCTTATACTACGACATATGAGCCTCCGTGTATTATATCAAAACTATTTATGACAGTTGTTGAGCCGCCGTATATATATATATATATATATATTTTTTTTTTTAAACGACGGCTGCATATATGTTTACATAAAACTATAATTATTTCTTTTGAAAAAAAATCCATTTGAATATATAATTTTCTTAAGTATATTAAGAGTTAAATTAATTATTGCATATTTAGAAAGGAAAATATTTGTTCACAATATTTATCTAATCAATTTTACAATATTATAGTAATAACGAAGGAATTTAGTATTTCTCAAACTTTTCTTTATTTTTATTTTCTATGTAATTTTAATTTAATTCAAATATCACTTTCTCACTATAAAGTATAAAGTAGTGGACTATTTTGATTATAAGAATGGAGTCAAATTAATCATAAAAAGTGTAATCCTTTTTTTTTCCCTGTGGAAAAGAAGGTATTATTATATCCGTACCCTTTTCATTAGATGTTGTAATTTAGAAATGTCCCAAGTCTCTCCAAAATTGTTAGGATATACAATTAGATTATAGCTATGATCATAACTTTACAAGAAAGAGGATAGAATGAGGAAAATAATAATACATGAAAACACTAAGGCAATAAATACCTTGTAATTCCTGTAAAATTTTGAAATGCATGAATACTATTTACAAAGTAAGGTGAATCTTGTAATTAGTCCTTGAAGACAAGTATAAAGAAATACATTTGGCAAGAAAAGTTTTTGCAACATCTATCAAGATAAAAGCCTAGCTCTATTGAAGGCAACCAAGGAAATCGAACTTAGATGCCAACGAGAATTCTAACAACCTTCAAAAGCATTACATTTGTAATTCCGAACAATCCAAAACTGCACAGCAGCAAGAAATGGATATCACAAAAAATTTACCAAAAGTTAATTCCAATAGTTTAACATAGCTAAGACAAAGTGTCAATCCAAATGAAGTAGGCATCAACCTTACGGCTTCACATCAATGCTTGTAAGAGAATGATCAAACTTGGACTTTAACTGGGAGGAGAATCAAAGGGATTTACTTAGGTATGCATATGATATCAGTGTACGACAATTACAAGAGGATATCCATATAGTGTACAAGAAATTCTACTTAATGTCTGTAGGAGAATCATTTCTGAAGTAAAAAATGGGAAAAACAGTCCAATCAATAACAAATAATGTATTCTAAAATTTCCACCAAACACCAAAAACTTTACTTGCAGATAACAACAATCGCAACAATAACACTAATTATTTCATATTAAGAAAACCTGGTAACTTCAAATTACAATGGCAGGTAGATAAAATAGCCTCAAGCAACTCCAAAATATTCATGAAATAATGAAGTAACTTGAGAAGGAAAATCACACCAAATAGCTTAATTGGAATAAAAATCATCCACCTTGTGTTCCCATTTTTGCAAAGTAATAATTATTAGCCTCAACTTCAAACCTGTCAATTTGATTTTCTCGTATAGCAACAATAACACTAATTATTTCATATTAAGAAAACTTGGTAACCTCAAATTACAATGGCAGGTAGCCAAAATAGCCTCAAGCAACTCCAAAACATTCATGAAGGAATGAAGTAACTTGAAGAAGGAAAATCATACCAGATAGCTTAAATTGGAATAAAAATCTGATAGTATTATGTACTAGAATAATGACATAATTTGTATTTGTGCTTTGAAATTTAATTTATGAGATTGATTGTATAATATCTAATGTTTCCGTAAATAATACTATCTGGCTTTTGGTTATTAAGTATGTGAATTAATAATAAAATATGTGAATTAATAATAAAATCCTTTTGGCAATAGATATATTATTCTAAATAGTACCTATTAGGTTATTATTGTCGGAACAATAATAAATTAAGAATAGTATGTAATCTCACTGGTGGTCACATTTTACTGATCATGAATATGGGATATTCAAGTGAGAACATAAACATGTTACAGAACAATGTATTGGATATGACCCGTGATGATGAATTACAACATGAATTATGTCATAAGTAATTCTCATCTTTATAGTCATATTTAAGTCCATAGACCTGATTTCATCATGGATTTCTATGTGAGGAATTCTACGTCTTGACCTAGTCGAATGTTATCTTTAAATGGATAGAAATATGGGCTTTAGTTGGACATAGTATGAATTATAGTGAGAAATGTGAATGAAAAAAGGTGGAATTTGTCACACTCATTTTGAGTGAAATATCCATTGCGCTCTCTTGATGATCTAAGCTGAGAAATGCATGGCCGTGCTCAAATGAACTAATAAAGAGTTATTAGTATCATTTGTTTAGACAGTTTAATCATGG
>JAWZTD010037009.1:0-13273 GCA_035221335.1 Echites panduratus | reverse complement strand
CAATTAATTCTTCTCTTCCTTGAATGAAGATCATCAATGCTTGTCTTAACTTTGAAGCTCTTGATCTTGTAATAGGTGCACTTGGTATTTTTGGGCATGGATCACCATCATTCCCCCCTTCTCAAAGATTTGTCCTCAAAATCTTTAAGTCTTGAAATATAAACTTTATCTTTGTATCCGTGGTCTCTATCAAAGACCTTCTGCAAGAACCTAGGCATTGAGTAAAGGTTAACTTCAATAGCTCATCCACAAGCAAATAGCTTGGCGAAAGTCACAAATAGAACCATTCTAGAAGGTCTTAAGAAAAAGGCTAATAGAATTGAAAAAAGAAGGTTGAAAGATCTCTTGGCCAGAAGAAATTCCTGGTTTACTGTGGGCTTACAGAACCACATTATTGAAAGCTACTAGAGAAACTCCTTTTAGCCTTTGCTTTGGTTCAGAAGCAGTGGTTTCGAAGGATGTTGGAATGAAAACCTTAAGACTTACTAAATACAATTCAATCTTGAACGAGGGGAAGAGAAGAGCAGAGCTTGACCTCTTTGAAAAAATTAAAAACAAAGCACAAGAAGCTGATACTAGGTATAAAAGGCAAATTACAACTTTTTTTCAACAAAAAAGTTATGGAAAGAAAATTTGTTGTTGCCGATATGGTTATCAAAAAATCAGATGTTAGCAAACAAGGACAGCTATCTAAACTACAAGAAAGCTGGGAAGGTCCATACATAGTCCAAGAAGTACTTCAAGGTGGAAGCTATAGATTAGTAGACTTGATAGGTAGACAACTTCTAAGACCTTGGAACATTTGTCATCTTAAACAATTTCATGCTTAAACTTATGACTGGTTTAAAGAATTGTTATGCTTTCAAAATGTTTCACCTTTTTCTCTACAAGTTTCATTGTTATGCTTCTAAAGTATTAGATTTTGCTTCTACAAATCTCCATATTATGAAGGCCTCTTTCCTGCAAGTCTAGGTGTCATAAAGCCTTTTCTGCTGTGAAGATTTCTTCTAAAAGGACTAACACATGGTCATTGTGAAAAATGCACATTTATTGAAGAAGTCAAACAGAAATATTATACAAGCCTGCTGGAGGAAAAAGCATGGAGTACTGTTTTGATAAGCAGAAAAGAAAGAGAGAAAGGACAGAAGCTCAAAATGAGCATAATTGAGTTACAACCCGAGGCAATAACAAAAATTGTCTGTTAAGCAAGAAAGAAGAAAAATTCTAATTCTAAACATCTTCAATGGTCTCTTCCTCAACAACCTTAGCCTGAATCTCAACGGCAGCTTCCACAACCTCTTCTGGGGCTTGAGCAGGTCCAACAGTTTCAGGCAGAGTGGACTGATCTTCCAAGGCAGGATCAATAGTATGTACATTGTTGGAGGTCCCAGGATCCACCGTGTGGACTGAAGGAAGGTCGAGAGTAGAGGTCCGAACAATTTGACATGCACAAACAGTTAAGAATTTTTATAAGTCATCAAAACTCACAACTTGTGAAGGTCTGAAAATACATCCTGAAAAGGAAAACATTACTCACTAGAGGAATTACTAGGAGCTTCAGTAGTAGGACCAATAGCGGAAGACTTAAAACAAAGGTCTCACTGGTGCTCGTCAAGGTCTCTGGAGGAGGAATAGTTGTTTCAAGACCTTGAGAAGCAGTTTCTTGCCAAGGGAGTCCTTTCTTGGCGAGCTATGGATGACATAACCCCCGATGCATCTCAGCGTAAGGTCTTATGCCAGGGTTAACCCATAAGCTTGTCAAACCCCTCTATATATAGTGAGATTGCAACGTGACCAATAAGCTTCTCCATATAATTCCTAAAGCTCGTAGACTCCAGAAGAGCTTTGATTGAAATAACATGGAAATGTGCTTATAAAGATAAAGCTTATATTTCAAGTCTTGAAGATTTGAGGACAAATCTTTCCAAAAAAACAGGGGATGATGAGATCCCATGGAAGGAATAAGGCTTCAAAGGATCAACAAGTCAAGTGTGAAGAAAGCTTGAAGACAATGATGTTCAAGCATGAAGAACAACTTGATCTGAAGAGTGTGGAAAGATTTGATAAAAGTAAAGAAGCTTTAAGGTATTGTAGTATAACATCAATGTTGGGGTTGAAGGGCTTCATTTCATGTCCAAAATGCAACCAATTTGAAAGGAATTCAAAACTACATAAACATGGATGAAATAGAGCCAAAAGAATGCACAAAGTGTGGGAGAAATGGCCTAGAATGCACCAAGCAATTGCCATCCGGCCCCAAGCAATAGCCATCCGGCTGGCTCCATTTTCATGCCAAAATTGGTCAAATTCCAGAAGTTGTTTGGCCCTTTGTCGGGTGCCTGATAGAGACAAAATTGGGAGCCGACGAGCACCCGATAGCCATGTTCCAATAGTGTTAAGTTTCATTCTTCTTCATTTTTAATGCGCTTTTCTTGTTAGTTTAATGTGTTTTATGTAATTAACATCCTAGGACAACTTAATTAGGGTTAAATACAACTTTGAAACATATTTTCTCTTTGAAAGATCAAACATGATCTTCTTTGAGAGTTTGTGCTTAGAATCCTTCTAGGGTTCTTGGACAATTCTTAGGGCGTCTTACAATTTTGGTTGGGTGTGATTAGTTTGACAAAATCAAGTCATTGGTTGATGTTGCTAGATAACATAGATCCATGAAATAACCTTGATCTTCGATGAAGTCTTGGGAATTTTGCTATGTGATTAGAACCTTGGAGTTGGGCCATTGATATGAGAAACTTTAATTCCATGGTATCAAATCTTCTTGGTATCAGAGCTTATTCTATCTTAGATAAGACTATCTTAATTGCTTTCTTTGTGTTGTGTTAAGATCATAATTGTTTCTTTGAAAATCTATGATCTTATGTTTGTGATTTATGTTTTGTTATAACAAATCTATCTTACTTCTTATCTTGTGATCAATTGTGTTTGTGTGGATCAAGCCTAAGCCAAAAACAAGGGTTGATTCAATTTTTTAAGTGTTTCTTCATCTACTTCTATCTCTACAAAAGAAAAGTACAAAAAAAGAAATATCTAAATAAGAAAAACCAAAAAGAAAGAAAATAGAACAAGAAAATTCTGAAAAAAAAAGTGAGAAAGAAAAATTCAAAATCATTAAAAAATTGTTGATATCTTGCTTGATTTGTTGAATTAAGATGGAGTTGTTTCTATTTTGCATGAGATTTGCCTCTTGTTTGAGCCTAATTGAGATCAAAGGACTTGATTACAAAAATTGGTACTGTAGAGATTATTTTGGTCACAATTCTTTGAACTCCAAGTGTTTGATGAAATGCTTTTCATATATCTTTAACTCTAAGTGCATAATTCATTGCTTATTGACCTAAATCTTTGAAACTCTTATATCTTTGGTTCTAGTTGTTGACAACTATTGACTAATTGATTGAGTTTTGTGTACTACTTGACATTCTTACCTAAGTTGTTTGCAATTGCTCATTAGAACTGTTCAAGAACTTGAAGAAGGATTGAGAGTGGAAAAAGGCTAAGTGAAGTGAGATCATTAGAGTGAGTAAAAGCCTTGAAAGAGAGCTATATACGTGTGACAAGTGAGGCTATATACATATATCCATGTTTTCTTTTTTGTTCAATTCTTGTAGATGCAACATGTCAAGATCATTATCCAAAGCTGAATGTGCATTAATCTCGCAGAAGATGGAACAATAGTCATACCAAATGAAGCATTGAAGCAAAAACTTGAAGTTAGAAAATGGCATCTATGAAAGAGAGGTTAAAGAGCAACAAGTTAAACTTCCTAGAACAAATGTTCATCAAGGAGGAAGGAAAGGGGAATGTCAACTTAGTACTTCTAAAAGTTATCCATCAAAAGGAGCTGAAAAGAGATGTTATAAAAGAAATCTACCAAGGAGAAAACATGAGTATGAAGAGCAAAATGATGATGACTACTATGACCATGTTGTGGAAGTGAGGCCAAGAATTGATAGTTATGTATCTATCACTCAAGGGACCAAGAGTGTTTGGGACTACCTTGAACTATTGGAGTTAAACATGGTGGGAACTATATTTCTCAATTGGCTAAGACGGGAAATCAAAGAGAAACTTGAGCCACTTTTTTTTGTTGATTTTGATGAAATGGTACAAATGGCCACACAAGTTGAAAGACACTAGAAGAAAACGAAATCATCATATGGGAGAACTTATGCAAGCTCAAATTATGTTTCTTCTTCATCAACTAAAGTACAAAGTAATTGGACAAGGGAAGAACAACACAAGTGCTTTGTATGTAATGAAATTGGACGTGGAGTATCACAATAACCAACATGGAAGAAAATGGTGAGCAAAAAATAAGAGACAACAACCACCATAGAAGAAAAGATTGAAGAAGAGCCACAAGAAGGAGAAGAAAATGAACAAATCCATGATATTCCACCTTAAGAATGTTTTGAGAAGGATTAATTGCAAGAGACTTCAAGTGAAGTGAAGGAAGTTGATGAATCCTTGACACTTCATGAAGGGGACAGCAAAGGAGAAGACCCATTTGTTGTGAAATGTGTGGTATATGAGCATCCTTGTTACATGGTGACAAATAGTGGAAGGGGTGTGAATATGGCTAGTCAATATTTGGTGGATTAGTTGAGGCTTACATGCACGAATGAATGAGAAAAAAAAAATTTGTCGTTGAAAAACAAGAATTGATTCCATTTTCTGTTGTGGGTTATGAGGATGAGGTGTTGTTTGATGTATTACCCCTAAGAGAAGGATATTTGTTGTTGGGAAATCCATGGATAGTTCAAAAGGGAGCTACATTTGAAGACCAATGGAGAAAGTATGTCTTCAAGAAGGGTAGAAAGAAGATGCATTTTGTCTCTGTGTCACAAAAAAAGATTAAAAAAGAGCAAATGAGGTTGAAAAGAGAACTGGAAACATTCTATAGATAGAAAAGATAGATAACAATGACAAAAGGTGTAAAGACTCCAAATGAAGAAAAAAAAGAGCACATGAGAAAAATGAGGAAGAAAAAGCAGAGAGACTCAATCTAAAAGAGATGAGGCAAGAAAAAGAAACTTGAGGACAAGAAAAGAATTAAGTGAAGAGAAAGAGAGCACAATTAAAAAAGAATGAATAAAAATGCTTTGGTCAGGACATACAAAGAAGTTTTGATTTCTAATCCTAACACTGATCATTCTTTTTCTGGTGTTCTTTTGCCACAATTACAGAATTTGAAGAGTTAATCCTAGAGAAAGATGACAATGAAAAAGTGAGGATGAGCAAGGTGCTACAATGGTACACTCTTATATTCACACTTGGTGACAAGTTGCTGAAATTGGAGCAAGAAAGAACATTGTCCAATGTGAGGTATGAAGATAGAAATGCTTATGATGTGAATAAGCAAGATGTTTCTTGTTACATTACTTGAACATAATGATTTCTTGATTGAAGAAAGTATGTTTTGTACTTCTTTGAGTATTGTTACAGATGGAATTCAAAATTTTGAAGGAATCTTATGTGAACCAATATGAATTTGAACATGATAGAATGTTATCTTTGGTTAAGTATGATTTTGGAAATACTCATGATGTATGTGGAAAGAGTGGTCTTGTGAATTCCTCTAAGCATATTGGCTTTTTGTTTGTTAGAAACTGATTGTGTATTTCCAAGAATTTGATGAAAATTTTGAAAGATTTTGGATTTGTGAAAGAAAATGAACATGTTTGTGTACTTGTGCTTAATGATTCAAAACAAGTGGAATATGTTGAATCCTATACTCATGTTGAACCTTTATTTGAAGGGAATGCCTTCTTTATGCCTTCGGATTCTATGTATGACTTGTTCATAGTTGAGCTTGATGGAATTACTTTGGGTACACATTCAATGGTTTTGAATGACTTGGAATTCTTATGGGAACACATTCTTGGAACTTATATGAGTAGAATTTCTAAGTTCATTTTAGATTATCGATTATTATGGATATTTGATGTTGTCATTCTTGATGATATTTGGTATTTTTGTGGAGTAATGTGGCTATTCTTGAAAGATCCTAATTGCTTGACTATCTTGTTTGAAATGTATTTTCATTGTCAGTTGAGGGAGAAATTAAACAACTGAATTATCACTCTTTGTTGAGACTTGTTGAGAAAGCATATCATGTTGAGAATTTGCCTTTTGAGGAAGTCTTGGAAATTCATGATTTTCATATTGAGATGAATGCTTGGTTTGTATATCTTTTGTTGATTCTTAGATTCAATGCTTATGAGTTTCATGATAGCATGCCTAGAGTTGATACTCTATATGATAGTGAATGTTCCAAGCATGATAAATCCTTGAAGATATTGAATCTTGAGAATCATAAACTGAACGTTGTGAGACATGTTAGTCCTATACCTTTGAATACCTTGTTTAGAAAATATGTCGTAGGACTACGCATGAAGAAAACATTTATGATTGTTTGTGAATGCTTATTTAAATCTTGTGAAAACTGTTTCATGATGACAAATTATTCTTTAATGATATTGAAGATTGTTTTGTTGAAGAGAACAATGAGATTGTTATGTGCTTAGTCTCTATCTGGCATGTTTGGTGGAACTACATAATCATATGGATTGTATTTTATGCCAACAATAGAGAATTGCTAAGAATTTGGATCATTTCTTGTTTGTCAATGATTACAATGTTGTCCATCTTGATGATAAATCGAAATCTAGCATATGCGAGAGTTATCTTATTGTTAATTTTATACATTGGTTTGATGATCTAGACTGAAGACTTGTGTATGCTTTGAAAAGAAAGTGTTTCATGAGCTTAAGATGTCAAAATTCTGGATTTGATGTTCTTTTATTCCATGCTTTATGGCATCATAGACCAATGGGATTTGAATTTTGTAACTTAATGGCAAGAATTGTGTATTTCTAGAACCGACCATGTATGAATTTTATCTTGGAAGTACTTTTACTTAATGCTTATTGGAGTAATAAACTAGAGGAAGTTATGAGTGATACCATTCTATATCTTTTGAGCTTAAATTGGATGATATTCCTTTCTTATACTATTGCTTCTAATGAGTTCATTATTGATGAGAAGGAATACAGATCAATTTAGGAAAGATCACCATCTTGGAAGAAGGGGGAGGGGGTAAGGCATTATTGCATTACAACTTGCATAGAGACACTTGGTAAGTATTTCTTGAATATGTTTTCAATCAATGTGAGTAATCTTTCTCTTCTTCATGTAGGACATGAAGATTTGAGGATGAATCTTTTTGAAGACAGGGCGATGAAGTATACCAAAAAGCTTAGATTGCGCCAACATGGAAATGTGCTTATAAAAATAAAGCCGATTTTTCAATACTTGAAGATTTGAGGATGAATCTTTCCAAAGAAGGAAGGGATGATGAGATTGAATGGAAGGAATAAAGCTTCAAACTATCAACAAGTCAAGTGTGAAGAAAGCTAGAAGACAATGATGTTCAAGCATGAAGAACAACTTGATGTGAAGACCAAATTTAATGTGGAAAGATTTGATGAAAGTAAATAAGCTTTAAAGTATTGTAGTATAACATCAACGTTAGGGTTGAAGGGCTTCAATTCATGTCCAAAATGCAACCAATTTGAAAGGAATTCAAAACCACATGAAATAATAATGAAATAGAGCCAAAAGAATGCACAAAGTGTGGGAGAAATGTCCTAGTAGATGCCAAGCAATAGCCATTTATCCCAACCATTTTCATACCAAAATTGGTCAAATTCCAGAAGTCGTCTGGCATTCTATCGGGTGCATGACAAAGGTAAAACTGGTAGTCGACGGGGGCCTGACAACCATGTTCCAATGGTGACAAATTTTGTTCTTCGTTTTTAATTTTCTTTTCTTGTTAGTTTAATAGTGTTTTATGTAATTAACATCCGAGGACAACCTAATTAGGGTCCTTGGTTATAAATACTTCATGTTTTTGTAATCAAATACAACTTTGAATCATGAATTAAACATATTTTCTCTTTGAGAGTTTCTCTTTGAAAGATCAAACATTATCTTCTTTGAGGGTTTGTGCTTAGAATCCTTCTAAGGTTCTTGGACAATTCTTAGGGCTTCTTACAATTTTGGTTGGGGTGTGATTAGTCTGACAAAATCAAGTCATTGGTTGATGTTACAACACAACATAGGTTAATGAAACAACCTTGATCTTCATTGAAGTATTGGGAATTTTGCTATGTGATTAGAATTTTGGAGCTGGGCCATTGATATGAGGAACTTCAATTCCATGGGATCACATCAAATTGAATGTTGGAAGAAGATTGTGAATGAAAATTGAAATTGATTTGACCTTCTTTGAAGCAAAATTTAAGACATATGATTGAAAAGTGTTGAATTGACATTGCGAAGAAATTTTTTGATAACAAAATTTTTTACCTCATGGTGTATGATAAAATGCCTTTCATGTAAATTCTATGAATTCCTCAAGTACTTGATCAAAACTTTTTTGATTGACCTTCCTTTTATTATTCTATACTCTTTGATTCTATTATTAGTTGCTTAAACTAGTTGATTGAATTTGTTCACGCGTTTTGCATTCTTGCTTTGGTAGATAGCAAACCTTCAATAGAGTTGATTAAGAACCATTAGAAAGTTCAAAGAGAGGAAACCGGCTGAGTGATGAGAGATCATTTGAGTGATTAAAAGCCCTTAAACAGAGCTATACAAGAGTGAAAGGTGAGGATCCACATATTTTCCTATTTTTCTTGTTTGTTCATTTTGTAGGTGAAACATATATAGAACATCTACTCAATCATCTTATTATGGAGATGTTTACAAGAATATTATGATGAAGAATATTATTATGCCAATAAAGAGAGACCAAGGAGATATGGAAGCAATGGAGGAAATTTAAGATATGTTGGGAACAACAAAAGAACCATTCCACCTTTCTATGGTAATAGTGATCTGGAAGCTTACATTGCTTGGGAACAAAAGGTTGAGTTATTGTGTAATTCTCACAGCTGAGGTTGAGTTATTGCAATAGTTACCTTTCTAAGATGAGGTGGAAAATCTATTGCAACATAGGAGGAATTGAAAAGGACCGTGAGGGAGAGATATGCACCAAAGCTCTACTACAAAAATGTTACTCAAGGTAAAAAGAGTGTGATTGAGTACTATAAAGAGCTGAAGTTTACCATGAAGAAAGCTAACATAGTTGAATGTGAAGAAGATGCAAAGAATAGATTTCTCAATGGCATGAATAAAGAAATGTGGGAAGAAGTAGAACCACATGACTCTGATGTTTTAGAGGATATGTTACAAATGGCCATTAAGGTTGAAAGGTAATAAGAAAGGAGAAAGTCAATCTATGGAAAACCCTATGGAAGTTCAAGTTAAGGAAACTCTTCTTCAACTAAGGTGTAAAGTGATTGGCCATGGGAGGAACGGCACAAGTATATTGTGTGCAATGAACTTGGACATGGTGTATCCCAATGCCCCACATGGCTGAAGTGGGTTTCAAAGAAAGAAGACTCCACCACCACAAATGAAGAAAAGGCTGAAGAGGAAGCACAAGAATTTGTTGAGAATGAACAAACTCAAGAGATTCTAATTCAAGAGTGTTGAGAGAAAAGAAAAGAAAGAAGAATCTAAAATCAAAGGGTACATCTTTTTTAAGAAGAAAACACAAAGGTTATGATATTTTTGAAAATCTTATATAAACCTTAATTAAAAATCAGTATGCTTTACAATGCAGCTTACCTCTTTCAAATTAGAAGGAAAAGGTAGAGATTTGATTACATCTACCTTTACTTTATCAACTTCAAGCACTTTTGCTGAAACCAAATGTCCCAAAACAATGCCTTGCTCCACCATAAGGTGACACTTCTCAAAATTCAATACAAGGTTAGCATCTACACATCTTTTAAGAACAAGGTCTAAATTTGCCAAACATGCATCAAAAGTATCTCCGTAAACAACAAAATCATCCATGAAAACCTCAATGATATTAGTTACATATCAGAGAATATAGACATCATGCATTTTTGAAAAGTAGCAGGCACATTGCATAATCCAAAAGGCATCTTTCTAGATGTAAATTTTCGAAATGGATATGTAAATGTGGTTTTAGATTGCTCATCAGGGGTAATTGTAATCTGAAAATATCCGGAAAAACCATGAAGAAAACAATAATGAGATATATATGCTAGATGTTCTAACACTTGATTATTGAAGGGAAGGGGAAAGTGATCCTTCGTAGTGAATGCATCTAATTTCCTAAAATCAATACAAACACACGATCCACTTTGTACTCTAGTTGGTATCTTGTCTCTTTCATTATTCTCAATAATAATTATTCCAGATTTCTTAGGAACTACATGTAAAGGACTTACCCATTGAGATTTAGTTATTTGATAAATGATACATGCATCAAGAAGCTTCAATACTTCTTTCTTGACCACTTTCAACATAGGTGGATTTAGCCTTCTTTGTGCATCTCTGCAAGGTTTAGACTCATCTTCTAACAAATATGATGCATATGTGTAGATGGAATAATTCATTTTATATCAGCCAATGTCCAACCTCTTGCAGCTACATTATTTATCAGAACTTCGACGAATTTGCCTTCTAGATCATTAGTCAAATTGTTAGCAATTATAACAAGCAATGAGTTTCTGTTACCTAAATAAACTTATTTAAGATGTGATGGCAAGGGCTTTAATTCAAGTGAAGAGGGACATTCAATAGAAGGTTTATCTTATCTTATGAGTTAGGTAATTTAAGCTTAAGGTCAAAAATAGTATATGCATACAACCTTTTTACAATGTTAATTATGTCTTAGTTCATAGATAATGCATCCATGGTTTCTTTATAAATACTAAGAGTAAGAATGGCATGCATCAATTGATAATCAGATAACTCGTGCATCTTATCAACTAAAGGATCTACAATATCTATCAAAGACACAAGGTATCCATTAGATTGAAATTTCATTTCATCAAATATATTAAAAGTGATTTTCTCACCATCAAATTCTATAGATAAAGTTCCATCATGCACATTTATCTTAGCTTTTTATGTTTCAAAAATCTTCTTCCATAAGAATGGGAGAATGAGTAGAAGAAAGTTTATTACCTCAGCCATTTTTAAGAAATAAAAATCTACATAAAAAACTAAATTGTTAACTTTCACCGAGACATCTTCAACAATTCCTTCAGGATATGCACAAGATCTATCAGCAAGTTAAAAGAACAATAGACAAATAATGGAATGACATTTATTGAAGATCATAAATCAATCATGTGTCCTGCTCTACAAACATTACCAATTATGCAAAGAATAGTAAACATACCAGGATCTTTTTGCTTTTGGGGAAGTTTGTTTTGAAGAACTGCGGAAACTTTCTCCCCCAAAATGAGCTCTTCTTTTTCAATTGCATTTTTCTTGACTGAAGAATCTTGTTACTCTCCTTAGAATCATAACACTAGTAATCTTAAGAGGATTGATAGGCTATGAAGGTAGGTTGTTTGATGCTTGGGATTTGAGTTTGTTTTTCAAGATTTTGAAGGCTAATTTGAGCAGTTTTTTACAAGGCCCTGGTATTTGTCGTTAAGGTTTTTACCATATCCTCAAAAAAAAAACTAGATTATGTATTTTGTGGAGGATTGAGAGCATTTAAAAGAGCTCATGGATTGACGTGGTAAAAATCAGGAGGATTTCTTTGAGGTTGGTTTTGTTTTGGTGCCTAGTTTCTTTCTTGATTCCATTGAAAATTTGGATGATCTCTCCAACCTTCATTGTATATGTTTAAATAAGGAATGTACCTAATTTGAGGGTTAAAGAAATTTCCTATAGCATTAACACTTCCCTCTTGATGTGGTTCCTTGGAATTGTAGTTTCTCATATAATGGCTCAATTCTAAGGATCCTATCACAAAAGTAATTCCCAAGATTTTCATTACTTAGTTCAAGCTTAGCAATCCTATCAATTAGATTTCCTAAACTAATCTAATGAATTTAAAGACAATTCAACACCCTAAATCAAAGTGGAGAAAGTCTCAAAGTAGTTGCTCAAGAACCCTAACATGTTCATGTAAAAACCCTAAGTTTGATCTTCACCATTCTCTTTCAAAGAGGAAAAGATGTTTTTGATTAAGCGATTGATAATGAGGAATACAAATTAAAGACTTAAAACAAACTTATTTAAATGAAAAAGGACACTTTAAACTAACTAAAGCAAAAGTTGGCCTTTGTTGAGGAAATGATCTATCTGACGCCAGGCAAGAAGTATCCGGCACCAGATGGGCTTCGTTCTTCACTGTCTGGCACCAGGCTAGGCACCGGACACCACTCCAGGATGCCACTGGTTTGCTACCACTTGGAGTTGAATTTGATCCTGCTCCAGCTCACTTTGGTCAATCACCGAATAGCTTTTCTCCCACTTTGTTTCATCAACATTTTGACTCCATTTCATCACTTCTTCATGTCGTTTTGATTCCTCTTCAAATGGGATGCAAACTTGACATAAAATAGAGCTTTCCAACCCTTCCATTAAAGCTTTATTTAGACATTTTGTTGATTCTTTGTTCTCATCAAGTTTCTTCTCATTAAGGTTGCTTTATTCTCCAAAATCACCACTTGAAATCATGATAGAATTATTCTCTAAGCTTCCCAATATGGTTAGGACATTCCATAGCTTTGATTATCCTGGATCTTCATAAAGTTTAGCTTCTTTACAAGTAGCTTCAAAGTGAAACTCCTTTTCTCTCCTTTGTATGAATTTGTTGAAAGCTTTTCTTATCTTTGAAGCTCTACTAATTGTTATGGGGCCCTGAAGCATCAATGGAGCCACGTCTCCATCACTCCCCCATTCTTGAAAAGGATTCATACTTGAATCAACTTCACCTACATCAAAAGGAGATAAGTCACTTACATTGTACTTACCTTGTAAATCCACTTTGTAAGCATTGTCATTGATCTTCTCAAAGATTTGGAATGGTCCATCATCCCATGGATCAAGTTTTGATTTTCGATTTTGAGGAAAATGTTCATTAATGATAGCTCTTAGCAAAGTTCCTAAGGTTCTATTTACCACTTCCGTTTGGCCATCTGTTTGAGGATGATAAGTTGTTGAGAAAAGCAATTTAGTCCCCAATTTCTTCCACAAACCCTTCCAAAAGTAGCTTAAGAACTTAGTATCTCTATCACTCACAATGGTCCTTGGTATGCCGTGCAATCTAACAACCTCTTTGAAAAACAAATCAGCTATATGAGATGCATCATCTACCTTAGAGCAAGCAATGAAATGAGCCATTTTA
>JAWZTD010036967.1:0-13277 GCA_035221335.1 Echites panduratus | reverse complement strand
ATCATCTTTTTTCAAAAGAAGACCTCCTTCTTGGAATCTTCTGGATTTAAGACTAATCAGCTTCCTGTAATGCTTCAAATTAGATTTCAACATGCAGAATAGCTGATTCAATGACAGGACTTTCTTTGCGTATATGCCATGTCTGGACTTTCTTTAATGTTATAATGCTTACTATCTCAGCTTCAATCCATTAGATAAAATATTCGGCTGTAACAATGAGGAACTGCAGCCCTGCCCACGTGTCAAATAGGATTAAAGTTGTGGTAGGATGATAATTGGCAGCTGAGGCAGAATCCAAACCTCGATATTTTGAGTGTTTCAAACTCTAACTGACATTTAGGAGTATAGTCAAATTTGTTCAGTTTTTTGAGAAGATAGTAAAATTTTACTCCTTTGATAGCAAGCCTTCAAATGAATCTTCCTACTACTTTTTCAAAGTGTTATTCTTATCTATTAATTTCATTATCATGTTTGCTAAAAAGTCGTATCACACTTTGTTCTAAAAATGCCTTTTCAAATTGTTTGTTTTCGTAGCTTTTCTTGGGAAATGTTCCATTTGGTGATACTTCATTTTTCCTTCACATTTGGCATTTGTTTGTTTTGCTACCTTTCCTCATCCAGAAACAATATTTGTTATGGCATCCTCGTAAATTTCAGGAACAGTTTACGTGATCCTAAGAAGGGATTTCAGCATCACAGAATACCACAATCCTCGAGAAGTAATGGAGGAACAATATCATGATTTCGAAGAGTTTTTAAAAAGTTTTTTTGCATTACGTTCTGTAGGTCCACTATGTCCGTTTCTAAGCTTGAGGAATTCGTCAGGTTGTACTACATTCCCAGGAGCTACTCACTCTCCGTCCCATCTAGTAGAACATTTCTGATTGAAAATACAGAGAAACAGCAGATGTTTGTGTTTGAAATAGCATTGAAATCAGGTATTAGATTTCCACTTCATCCTCTCATCGTGGATATCTTAAGGTTTTGGTCTATTCCGCTATGGCAATTGAGTTCGAATATAGTCAGAATGATAATAGGATTTATCTTGATTTGTTGTCGAGCTGAGGTTCCTTGCTATCTGGAGCTTTTCAGGCATTTCTTCATGATTTCTTTTGGTAACCGAAACGAGAATAGCGGATTTTTCATGCTGAAGCAGAGAGTAAAATTCTTCAAGAAATACCCAAGCTGCAACAAAGAGTGGAAAGACAAATTTATGATTCTTCATCTGGGCGATAGAGTACCTGAACTTCAAGGTTTATTTCCTGTTCAGACTTTGAAGCATCCAATCAACAATAAACCTGATAACCAATATATTCTGAAGAGTTATTTGGTGAAGATGAAAGCTCATCTGGGAATATTGGAACTCGAAGACAAACCATGGAATGAAAGAGTTCTTAGGTGGGCAGGAATAAGTCCAATCTGTGAGAAGAATCCAAGTCTGCTGAGAAGTAAATATTTTAGGGTAGTGGCCTTTTGAATAGCCACGCGTTTTGACTCCTTTGTAAATTATAGTGTGCTAATGATATACACTTTATTGTCATATGTAGATGTCAATCTTGCCAATTTTTATCGTGGAAAGATCAGTCCATGATTCCTGATCCAATAGGAGCTAATCCTTAAAGAGGGCTTAGGAGAAGAAGGAGCCCAACTCTTGTGGCAACTGAAGAGCCAGACTCTTCTTTTTCTTCTGATGTTCCTCTAATTCAGAGGAGGAAAAGGAGTAGCCGGCCAGTGGGATGATCTTCAACATCTGTTGACTCTCGTGCTCCAGAAGATCGGGGGAATGATCAGTTCACCAATACTAATCCATTAGTTGATCCTCCTGAAAGAGGGCTTAGGAGGAGAAGGAGCCCAACTCCTCAAGCAATGGAGGAGGCTGACTCTTACTTTTGTTCTGATGTTCCTCTGATTCAAAGGACAAAAATGAGTAGGCTGTGAGTAGGCCATCTTCAGCAGCTGTTGATTCTCCTGCTTCAGCATCTGAGGTTCTTCCTCTGTCTATGAAGATTTCTACAGAGGAGGTTGGATGAAGCAAACCACATCCTGATGAGTGGTTTAGGAATGTGGCAGTAACTGAGGCAGAGCATGTTGCAGGTTCTAATTTACAGAAACAGCAACACGAAACAAAAACTGGACTCCTAAGGACATATAGTCCTAGTATATATAGTCCCAAAGATGCACATGCAGATAAAAATATCTCTGAAGAGCTTTTTTTGCATGTGTAAGAAGAAATAAGGTTATCTAAAGAGGTTCCTGATAAGGAAAACTTGGAAACTGAATTAGGAGTTGAAGCTGAATCTGCTAAAGTTCAAGGAAAGGATGTTGACATTGAGGAGACAGAGGATGATTTTCACTCTGGAGGGGCTGATGTGCAAGTTGCTGATGTTGATAGAATTGCAAGTCGAGGCAAGCAGACTTCATTGCCTGAGGAAAGTGAAATGGTTGTTGAGGATTTACTGTCTTTCTTGTCTAGTTTTGTCAATTTCTGGTCTTCTCGAGTTGACAATAGCTAATTGGCAAAGGATGTAGGGATAGTTGCTGGGTTGGGAGGACAGCAGCTTTCAGATGTGTTATCTGCTTTTGCTGTTATGGTAAGATTTCATTACTGGCTTTATAATGTCTTTTTCATTTTTTTGTGCTTGGATTCAGGGAGGTTGTCTTTTTAGAGCAATATCGTCTCATCTGCATGAAGCCGGAAGTAGCAGATCTATGTATGAAGAGCAAATCAGCACCCTGAAGGATCAGTTGGATTCTCTTAAAGCTGATCGGAAATTGGAAAGTGAGACATTTTTTATGCAAAAAGCTGACATGATAGAATATACTGGAATACTTGAGAGTGAAAAGAAGAGTCTTGAAAACGATAACTTGATCCAGACTGAAGAGATATCGCACTTGAAGGCAGAGGTTGAGAATCTGATTGAGTCTAAAGACTATGCTGAAATGAGGTGGAAAAACTTAGATGAATCTGTGGAATCGTTCAGGATTTTGAAGAGTAGTCCATAAGCGACTTGCAAAAGGAAACGGGAGCTTCTGGACCAAAAATCCAACTTAGAAAACAAGCTGAGATCTCAAGCTGCATTCGATATACCAATCCTCAGTGGGGATGAATCATCAGAGAAACTGAGAAAAGAGCTGAGGAAGTTGGCCTCTTCTTTTGCAGTAAAAGAGAGTAACTATATCTAGGTCTCGAATCAGCTGATTACAGATCTGAAAAAAGCTAAAGAAAAAAATTTCCAATCTGGAAGTGCAGTTCAATGAACTCTCGAAGGTGAAAGAGAGGGCGAAGATCAAAAAGGCTGAAATAAAATCCCTAAGGAAAGAGTTAAAATCTTTGAAGGGCAGTTTACAAGTCAGTATTAATGATGTTTGCTGATCTTCTTATATGATGAAAGATAGTATTTTCTTCGATTTTGTGTGTATAATATTTATATATAGATGTTCTAAATATGGTTTCCTATAAGACTACAATATTGTTACATAATATATTATGCTTATATATTGTTCACAACTTAAGCATAAAATTGAGTCTACGAATACCAAGATTACATAAATAAGGTTAAAGATGATAATGCACCATAGTGTTAAAATACAACTTCAGATTCAATATTACTGCATCATTTTCATCCAATCTGAGCCTTTTCGATTGTTTTTTGCTATTCTCTGGTGAAACATCATTAGACTGTAGCTTAGATTTCAAAAATTTTTCCTCCAATCGAATTCGTACTCTTGAAGAATTCTCTACTTTTCATCAAATAAAGTGTTGGTAAAAATGACAATGTATTATAAAAAAAAGGAACTAAATTTAAGTATTAAATAACCTGTTGGTGGACAGACTGGAATGGGATCTATAGCAGAAGCACCTGACCTATTATTTTTATCGGTACTCGTTGGCAACACCTCCTCAACCTCTTTTGAAAATTCATGAAAAGATATGATACTGAATCGTTAACGAGAATCTGTCAGTTGCATCATTACAGGTTTAATGTAGGTCAAAAATGTCTTCAATTGCAACTCTTCATGAACACAATCTGGAGGAAGTTCAACATTCTGTAATGAACAGAGACAATGCAGGAGTCATCTTTGTACCATAACATGTTGTTTCAACTGCTAAGGCAAACGAATGAAATGAACAATGTGAAAAGTAGATACCTGATTAAAATTTTCCATGGCTTCTGTGCCAGTAAATGTCAGAAGCTGTTTAGCATATCACCAAAGAGAGAACCAGTAATAGAACCACTTTAATCGGTCAGGTCAAGATCAAATCGGCAACTGATGAAATTAAATAATGGTTTAAATTGTATAAGTATAAATCAATAATAATAAATAGATGAACAGAATGGTTGGATTTGTTTCATCAAATATGAAATTACAGCTGTTCAGCAAGCTGTTTGTCCTTGCATGTGTTACATGTAAATAAAACTCCAGCTGATGCAGATGTTGACCGGTGACACTTCTTGCAGCTCATATACCAATATTTTTGTATTTTGTTTTGGAAAGAAAACCGACTCTTTACCCACAGAGGCTGAAACTATAAATGGATACACATTTGTTGAAGGCAATCGGATGATACACCATGGATAATGAAGTTATAATGTTGTTACTTTGGCAGATGGATCAATGTCTGCAATCAATGTGATTTTGTCATCTGGGCTGAAAGAGATATCCGGATTGTATTGTTTGTATATCTGTTTCGCATTGATATTATTCAGAGAATGTATATTTCTTTTACCACTGCCAAACATCACATCATCACGTGTTACAATGAATAATTAAACATAATAACAGTTCCAGTGCAGATGAAAATTTCGTATCTGTTAAAGAATATATATCAGACCAAAGTTTCAACTAATTTGCTTCTGCAACAGGAGGGTCAACAGGGATGACAGAATCAAATTGTGTCGATAGTGCTAGTCCTGTGAAATAAAAAATTTACATTAAATAATATTCATAAAAGTACTCACATCTAGCATGGTTACAAAACATAGAACACTACAAAATTCCAATGTGTATTCAACCATTATACGATACGACTCTGAGGAGATGACCAATGATAACCGGGAAAGATTTCAAGCTTTGGATGATTTTTTAGCCTTCGTTCACAATGAAATCATCCCACATTGATAAGAAGATTGTGTCCAATCTAAAGAGAAATAACATAATCATATTAAGAATTCAGGGAATGGTGTTACAAAGTGTCAATAATGAAGCAGCATAATAAGTGACTGTCAATGCAATAATTTATACTCTTCGTTCACAAGGACAAGCTTCTGAACATTTGATTCTATGTCATTTCTCTGAATACTCATCTGCTCTAATGCATCTGCAACGATACCCAAAACATCTACAAATATATAGGCATGCCTTTTAATACAAAGAAAGGCATGATATAAAACAATAACAATAATCTTCGAATGACATAACTGACCAACAAATTTTTTTTTTGTCCACGTATTGACCCAAGTGCTTGCAAGGGGTATTTGTATATTTCATAAGCATCAGTTCTCCATCATTAGAAAGTTCCTCAACAACAATCCTTGTGGTAATGATCCACTGAATATCAATATCAGATTTTTGTACTGTGGATTAATAAGTCTCACTTCAGCTTTAGAAATCAAATATTTTTTATAAGGTTGAAGGTGAGGACTCATTGTTGCAATATCTCGGTGAAACATGATGGCTTCAACCCATGAATTCTGTCATTGCAAAAAGTAAAAGTGTGTTACAATGGATGGATTATGACTATCGAATTAAACAAAGCCAAATAGTAAAGATTAGGCATACAGTAAAGACATCAGTAAAGCATACCTCTTTATCGACAAAGACAAACTTTTGTTTTTTGGTTGGAGTTTTCAAATAAGATGAAATTTGTTGTTTCTCTTGTACAGTAATCTCACAGGACCATTCTTTCATCCCAGGATTCACATCCTTGATAGCAGAAATTGCAGCCATTCTACATTTTAATAATAAAAATAATAAACAAGACAAAAAGAAAGTAATCAAAATATGGGCATAAGTATCAATATGACCATTGAAGTTAAATTGTTTTTTCAATTTGACCATTTAACTTTTAAACATGTTAATTTGACCACTAGACTTTGAAAATTTGTCAATTTGACCATTTCAAGGTTAAATCCTTTGAGAATTTTCACAAAGTTGAACGGTGAAATTGACAAAAGTTACAGTGTTAAATGGCTAAATTGAGAAATCCAACAAAGTTAAATGATTAAATTGCAAATCTTACAAAGTTAAATGGTCAAATTAACATGTTTAAAAGTTAAATAGTCAAATTGAAAAAAACATACAATTTCAATGGTCATATTGATACTTATGCCTCAATATGTGAGTAAACATTTTGACTCAGATTAATGATACTCTACTGCAAGCAGAAACTCTTTTATTTCTCACGAGCGAGACTTCTTAGAAATAGAACATTTGTTGTTTGACAATGTTCTTTTCGTCCGTCATTTGTTTCCTTTTATCCTCATTTATTTTTTTTCCTAATAATAAAATTATTATTTTCCTTCCTTCTTTCTTTCTCGAAGGCTGAAAGGCATACTTTTCATTTTTTCATTTCTTTTACTTTTTTTTTTTTTTAAATTTTTTTTTGCTTCTTTCCATTCAGGAATTTGTTCCTTACAAAGAAATATACTATTCACTTCTAGACACATAACTTTATAAATGCCACGTAAGACAAAAAAACATCAGCTTAAAAGACAAAATCTCTGAAGCATGCAAAACAAAAAAGATAAATAAATAGATTAAGATAAAAATTCACTTCTCATTTCTGTGTCGGGTTGTATTGTGGAGGGCAAACTTTACTTAAAATAAGACTATATCATACAGTTATCTAGAATTCTTCATCTCTTTTTTTTTATATGTATTTTAGTAAATATTTTTAAGCATATCTTGCTTTTTTTAAATTCAGGAGGAAATTGACCTGCTTCTTCATCACTGTCATAATATTATTAATTTCTTTCCTTATGAACCAGAAATACAATACAAGAATTTCTTCTTCTCTGCAATTTCCCTTCATTCTATTTCCTGTTATGGAAGTCTAGTCTGGTAGTTTCTACTTTTATGCACATATCAATTGCATATTGCTGCAATAAACTAAGACTCTGCAGGAGCATAGACTCATCTTGTCTTCTCATCTGCAATTTATAACAATAATACTCTCTGTCCGTGACATTGCTTTTATGCCTCTTTCCGTGTTCAACAACTGTTCAAATAGACAATACAAAAGAACCAACATTAAAGAATAAAGATGATCATTATTGCTGAAGAAACAAATAGTATGGAACATCAAAGAAAACATAACAAGCAGACTTGCCCCTTTCTTCCTGAATTATTTGCTGAGGTTATATCAATCACAGGCTCGTTTTCACACATATCACAGTGTTTTCTCTTCTTAAAATTCCCCATTCTGTGAATATTAGCATGCCATCCAGGCTCTCCTCGAGGGAACAAAATAGGATACTGTAAAGGATCATAGTATGCATAATAATGTTGAATCTTATGGCTCCTGTTCGAATGGCTATAGACCTGGGTGTAGGGACTTTCTCCGGCTTCATCATTTTCAGATTCAGTAAATATAGCAGCTACTTGAGATACAGAAGGCAAATTATAGACTCTTTGGTCTAAACCAAGGTAGCAATTAAGCACATTATTAATGGAATCCAAATCCGGAACATCGCGGAGATCCTTGAAGAATCTGCTATGGGGATTATCAGAAAGGATGCACATCAGATGCTTCACAGTATTCTCGAGTAACTTTGTTAAAGAACCAACTCTCCTTGCAACTTCTTCTTCTGTGTCAAAAAAGTATAACTGAATCCCGGTCGGTTTATCATTTGCAAGAAGCAAACCGTCCAAAAAGTGATAGACTTGGCCTTGCACACGAAAAGTGCAAACACCCCTGCTATTCTATGTCAATTCACAATCATATTTTGCACCAAGAGAAGTAAAATCGAAATTATTGTTATAAGTTTGGATGTTTCTTTGGAAATGATCACGCTCCTCGTCATCCTCAATAAAATATCTCTTAAGAGAATAAAGCATTGGTGAAGAAAAAAGTGACACTTCTCCCCCTGAGCAGCGAAAGTTTGGATTCTCTAAATGAAACAGCACAGCCCGCAGAATTCACAATCTGCAGCTTCAGGAATTACCAATGCTTCCATTGGGACTTTCCGAACTCCATGAGAAGAAGAAGTCGAAGGCCTGCTAGATAAGCTCACGAGAAGCAACAGGTAATTTTTCAAGCCCTGATTCACCACCAATGAATTTTCTCCTTTCAGCTCTAACTCCCCTCCTGCGACGAAGGACCTCAGCCTTTTCTCAGGAGCCATTCCAGCCTGAACCTCCCACCTTTGACGAAGAAGCTCAGCCTTTTCTCAGGAGCCATTTGAGCATAACGTTGACGACACATTGTATTTTTATCCATTTCACAATTAAAACTTTATATAATCTGCACAGAGCAAAACAACAAATAAGCAAGAAACCTCTTAATAAAAAAACTTCCCAAATATAAAACAAAATAATTTAATTTAGTACACAAATATATAGAATAAATAACTAAAACGAGAGGACAAAAAGTATTTAATATTTTCGGAGGGCAGAAGAAAAGAATTTTCCTGAAAACATAAAAATTTGATATTTCGATTTTTCATTGTTTTCCCGAAATCGAAATGGAGCACCTCCGGAATGCAACCTTCTCTGGTGCAATATTATTATTATTATTATTATGCCGAATGAAGAGAAAGAGGAAGAATCCAGGAAAACTTCTACCGACAGCTTCATCGGTAAATCTTTTGATGCCGAAGTACAACAAGAATAATTCCCTAACCATAAACTCATCCTTGAGAGCATTTTCCCAAGGCTGGGATTTTTTTTAACATAATAGATAAAGAAGAAGAGGAAGACTAGGAAAACATTACCCGAAAGTTCGTTCGGGTAAGTTTTATGTCGAAGTACAACAATAATAATTCGGGAGAGCATTTCCCGTACAGGAAAAGTTGTTTAAATTATGCTTCTCATTACCCATTTATTATATGTTGCTCATTTTTTCTTCTCATTACTCTTGAAGAGCATTTCCTGAAGATGGGATTTGTGCTTCGGAATGTAACCTTCTTTGTTGAAAAACATGTCCAAGTACAATAGTAATAATTCCTGGACAATAAAGTCTCTCGCAAAAGCATTTCGCATTGGTTTGAAATTTAGAAGCTTTTGGATTGCATCCTTTTTTTATGATTATATTCTTATTAGAGAGCATTTCCAGAAAAACACAGAGGCTTGATCGGGAAATGTATTTGGTCAAACAAAATATAACAGGAAAAATTCTTAAACATTAAATTAAATTAACCCTTGCAATGCTTCCTCGAGAGCATAAATTCTTATTATTATTATTATTATTATTATATACCATAAATTCTTCCTCGAGAGCAACCCTCGAAGATGGGATTTTTTTTTATCAAAATAGATGAAAAAGAAGAGCAAGACTGAAGGAAAACATTTCCCAGAAATTCCTTGGGAGGATTTTTCATTCGGGAGAGCATTTCCTGGAAGCTGGATCGGGAAATGTTTTTCTGGCAAACTACAAAAGGAATAATTCCCTAACCATAAAATTATTTTGGAAGAAAAACAGTAACCATAAGGATGCAAACCAAAGCCCAAGAACAAAATCGAATCCCAAGAACATGCATTTTTTTCTTATTCCATTTTCTTTTTTTACTCCAAAATAGTTGATTTTTTCTTTTACTATGTAAGAGTAGACAAAAAAGAAGATCGTCAAAACATCTTATTTGATTTTTCCCCTCACTCTGTAGGAGCACACAGAAAACAAGATCATGACAACAACAAAATAAAGGGAAAAAAAGAATAATAAAAAAAAAGATAAAACGATCAAAACAACAAAATAAAAAGAAAAATAAACCAGAGAGCAATGAAGGAAAACCAACCTGGACAGGAAAAGAAAAGAGAATGATTGAACAATGCAATGCATTTCTAAATAAATGAGTAGAAAGGAGAACATAACATATATATAGAAGTGTAAAAAATCATTGTTTGTCTTCCTTCAAGAACATTGGGAGACACATCATCAAAGATGAACATTGTAGCTGTAGCAGATGACGTGGCCTGCCATAATATAATAATAATAATAATAATATATTATATTTTTTTTAAAAAAAAAGGCTTCATCACACGAACTACATGTGGCAGGATGATGTGTCTTGCATTTTTATCCATTTCACAATTAAAACTTTATCTAATCTGCACAGGGCAAAACAACAAACATGCAAGAAGACCTCTCAAGAAAAAAACTTCCCAAATATAAAATAAAATAATTTAATTTAGTATACAAATAGATAGAATAAATAACTAAAACAAGAGGAAAAAAAGTATTTCATATTTTCGGCAGGTAGAAGAAAAGAATTTTCCTGAAAACATGTAAATTTGATATTTCGCTTTTCATTATTTTCCTGAAACAGAAATGGAACACCTCCGGAATATATATATATATATATATATAATAAATGAATATATATATATAATAAATTTGAAAGGAAATCTTTCATTTTATCTTTTTTTTTTGAGTGCTATCCTTCCTCCATTCCGGAAAGAAGCAGAATACAATTTCAACGGCAGGAAGCAGAGCAGCAGATAAATCCCAAAAAGACAAATATAAGTCTCGAAAGGAAATGTTTAATCTTTTTTTACTGAATTTTTTCTTCTTCTTCTTCTTTTTGTACCTGTCTTTATTTTCTCATCCTGCTTCTCCACCCCTTCCCCGAAGAAACAATAAACATGAATAGTTCTATTAGGTTTCTTTGACCTTCTGCTTTTTATTTTGTTTTTTCTTCCTCAAAAACTTATCAAAAGATTCTCTTTAATTTTTTTCCTTCTTTTTTTTAATCTTGTTTTCGAACGCATCCCTTTCTGATGGTTAAATTTTTATTGGAAAATATTTCCCAAAGAAGATAGAAGTTTCATTGGGAAATGTATTTTGTCAAAGTACAAGACCAATAATTCTTAAACATTAAACTAATTCGTGGAATGCAACCTTCTCCGGTGTAATATATTATTATTATTATTATTATTATTATTATTATTATTATTATTATTATTATTATTATTATTATTATGTCGAAAGAAGAAGAAGAGGAAGAATCCACAAAAACTTCTACCAAAAGCTTCATCGGAAAATCTTTTGATGCCGAGGTACAATAGGAATAATTCCCTAACCATGCTGAAAAACATGTCCAAGTACAACAATAATAATTCCTGGACAATAAACTCTCTCGGAAAGAGCATTTCCCAAAGGCACGAAATTTGGAAGCTTTTGGATTGCATCCTTTTTTGATGGTTATATTCTTATTGGAGAGCATTTCATGAAATACACAGAGACTTGATCGGGAAATGTATTTGGTCAAATAAAGTATAATAGGAAAAATTCTTAAACATTAAATTAAATTAACCCCTGCAACGCAACCTTCTCTGGTGCAATGTATTATTATTATTATTATTATTATTATTATTATTATTATTATTATTATTATTATTATTATTATTATATACCATAAACTCTTCCTCTATAGCAGCCCTCGAAGATGGGATTTTTTTTTTTTGTTATCATAATGGATGAAGAAGAATAGCAAGACTGAAGGAAGACATTTCCCGGAAATATGTTGAGAGCATTTTTCTTTCGAGAGAGCATTTCCTGGAAGCTGGATCAGGAAATGTTTTTTTGGCAAAGTACAAAAGGAATAATTCACTAAGCATAAAATTATTTTGCAAGAAAAACAGTAACCATAATAAAATTATGGTATTATTATATATCATAAATTCTTCCTCGAGTGCAGCCCCTGAAGATGAGATTTTTTTTTTTTTTGTTATCATAATGGATGAAGAAGAAGAGCAAGACTGAAGGAAAACATTTCCCGGAAATTCGTTGGGAGGATTTTTCTTTCGGGAGAGCATTTCCAGGAAGCTGGATCGGGAAATGTTTTTCTGGTAAAGTACGAAAGGAATAATTCCCTAACCATAAAATTATTTTGCAAGAAAAACAGTAATCATAATAAAATTATGGTATTATTATATATCATAAATTCTTCCTCAAGAGCAAACCCTGAAGGTGGGATTTTTTTTTTTTGTTATCATAATGGATGAAGAAGAAGAGTAAGATTGTAGGAAAACATTTCCCGAAAATTCGTTGGGAGGATTTTTTTTTTTTTTGGGAGATCATTTTCAGGAAGCTGGATCGGGAAATATTTTTCTAGTAAAGTACAAAAGGAATAATTCCCTAACTATAAAATTATTTTGTAGGAAAAACAGTAACCATAAGGACACAAACCAAAGCCCAAGAACATAACCGAAGCCTAAGAACATTCATTTTTTATGAAAACTGTAACTGCAGCAGATGATGTGACCCGTCATAATATAACAATAGTAATAATATATTATAATTTTAAAATAAAAGGCTTCATCACACGAATTATACGTGGGAGGACGAATTTCATCTACAGTAATCCTTACAATAAAAATGAAAGATGGTAGATGAAAGATAAGAGTGAAAAAAATGATAAATATACAATGTAAATTATAAAATGACTTATATTTTTTGGCAAAATAAAGATAATACAACTCATATTTTGGAATTATACTATTGGGATTAGATGTTTACACAGCTCTAAATGATATATACACATTCTTTTATAACAACACATCCCAAATTAATTAACACACAACCTTAAAATGTCCAAAAAAATCCTCAAGCTAAACCTGAAATACACTGACCATCTCAGCTGATTGATAAACACACAACCGAACGGAGAAGGCTTTTTTTTTCTCCTCTCCCATGCACAATCGTTGCAAAGACATTTCTTTCATTTCTTTCTGGTTCATTCAGCACTGACCGAAAGACCTTTTCTTCCAAGTAGCATCTACCGATTGAGAGGCATTCTTCTTCCAAGCAGCACCGACCATCCGAACTCCTTTCTTCTTTTACCAGTGTCGACCGAGCTCAGCAGACTGCTTCCTGCCTCTGACTTCCCTGGAGTTCCTTGCCGCCGACTGGAGCCATCAATGTCACACCCGATGCCCGCTGCTCCCTGCCACCCGCAACTGCAGACACCCCACACATTCAGCACAGCAGCGCAGGCAGTGTTCCAGCAGCAGCAGTCAGTCGGTTTTAATTCATTTAATTTTTTTTTTTTTTTGGAAATGAGATAATGGAAGGGGATGGTTTATTTGTGAATGAAAATTAGGATTGTTGGTTGAGGAGT
>JAWZTD010036947.1:0-42003 GCA_035221335.1 Echites panduratus | reverse complement strand
AAGTCTTGAAAAATAAACTTTATCTTTGTAAGCATATTTCCAAGTTGTTTCAATCAAAGCTCCTTGGTCTCTATCAATATAGAGCTATGGCTTAAGGTGTTCGTGAACTTCTTTAGGTTCTAAAATCACAAATTTGCCACTACATGAAAAATAGGAAATTTTTGTGATACTATGATAATGAAGCTGCAATTAGTATAGTTAATGATCCAATTCAGCATGATCGAACAAACGTATCAAATTGATCAAAGGTTCATCAAAGAGAAAATTACTATTGGTGTCTTGGACTTGGTTCATGTGACATCATAAATTCAGTTAGCTGATGTTTTCACAAAAGGAGTCGATAATTGAACTTTTTATACCCTAGTATGCAAATTGGGCATGTATGACATCTTTTCATCAACTTGAGGGGGAGTGTTGGCTAAGTGTAAATAGGATTATAATTGTTAGTTGATGTTAGACTGAATTACTAGTTACTAGTCA
The DNA here is from genome assembly GCA_035221335.1 of Echites panduratus. Classification (NCBI taxonomy): domain Eukaryota; kingdom Viridiplantae; phylum Streptophyta; class Magnoliopsida; order Gentianales; family Apocynaceae; genus Echites; species Echites panduratus. Next base: position 41,523 of record JAWZTD010036947.1, on the reverse strand, counting down.
AATATAGTTACTGTATCGGTATTCTTATGTTGTATAAACATGAATCTTGGTGATAACTTGATATGAGAAATTTATTATTCTCTTCAAAACTAAATTTCTACAAATCCAAATAAGAACAACATTCAAGAGAACGACATGACAACAAGTCAGCTCCCACGATGATGTTTCAATTTATGTCCAAAAAAGACTATCATATTTTGAGATAATGTATGAAAAACTATAACCTTTATACATACTTTTATACATATTAGTTAACATGAAATAAGGTCTAACTTGATTTAAATATGTGGTATGTGTGTTAGGACGTTCAGCATAGTAAGGTACGAATCACCGAAAGTTTAAATTATAAGAAATTAGTTCTTGGTCAGTTGATGGAATTGGGCTTTCCATTGAACAATGGCCATAACACATTAATCTCCTTTAAGTAGATTGACTTACCTTTAGTCATTAGGTAGTGCTTCCGAATTATGTGTTAACACATTTTGTACATGTAGAACATGACGATCCAGTGAATGTTCTCCAAAGGTACTATCAATGAAAGGAGAACCGATATCACTGTTGCTACAACATGGACACATCCTCATCATATAAGTATGGGTTGGTGGTCTAACGAAGTTACGTCCCTGTGCTTTGATATGCTATGGGTGAGATTGCATAATGGAGATCAATAGCCTTGTATGTTAGGTACTTAGAGCTACTTAATTAAGACAAATCTATATAATAGGGTCTCTATACCATTTCATTTATAAGATGGGTTACTCACCCTTTGTGTGTTGTTCTTAGTTGGATCACTGAACCCGAGGCCTCAATAGTACAATTGTTATTGTACTAAATATTCTTCTAGTGAGTATTCATTGTGATTCAATGGTAAAAGAACTAGATACCTAAAGATGGTAGATACTATTGAGTAAGGTGATAGTACGCAAGATTTAATCTCAATGATGGGTATTACACAGAAAGGTAAATATGTCAATACACCTATAAGTCAACAACTAATGGTTGAGATTTATCTCAACAAGCCTTCTTTTCTACAAAAATGTACTATGAAATACACCATCTTCTTATGGTGATAATAGAAGGTGTTTAGAATGACTAACCATATTACTACTATGTAGTACGGGTATTTTGGTTATTTTATAGAGCCATGAAAATTGTGTCTTAATGTCTCTAATCTAGCCCTATTGTGTATGAATGATTTTGTGTCATTCTTAAATAGAAGATTGGAGAAGGATTGATTTTATTCTATATAGCATTAATAATTAATTGAGAATTTTAATTAATTCTTGGAATTAATTATTTGGGTTTATATAAAATTAATTAGTTATTTTATTTAGTCCTATAATTAATTTGGACTTAGGTCCATAAGATTAGTTATTACTATGTTTAAATAAAATAATGGAATGACTATTTATTTTATATTAGTCTTATAATTAATTTTTACTTAGGTCCATAACATTAATTATTGATGGACTATGAATAAAAATAAATATTGGGTTTTAATTAAAGAGGCAGAATAAATATATCGGATCCATGATCCTATGAATAATAATTGGACCTTTAACTAAATAAGAGGATAGATTGGTTGTTGGGCCCTTTGCCTATAGACAAGCCTTATTCTATTTTAGTTATTATAATAGGATTATTCCTTATCAAGAAACAGACATAATTTCTCTCGGTAGAAAAAATACAATACGTCTATTTTTGGCCTCCACTCCAGTTCCTTCTTTTATCTTCTATTTTCCTTTCTGTTCACCCAGATAGATAGAGAATAGATTAGAAAACCTTAAGCTAAATAGATCAAGATGTCCAGTTGTTTCCGTAGGACAAGATCTCAAGTATAGTTCCACAAAACAACATGGTAAGTATTGTTCTCACCCATTATGTGAGAAAATTTTTTAAAATCCTGGGATTTCAGATATTGTTTCCTCATGGATTCAGGATACAGTTCACTACAAATAGGCCATCCTGCCATTGGTTCTTATTGTATTATTTTGATACTTAATTTAAATAAATGTTATATAACATACATAATATTTTATCTTTATGCTCTGTAGTTTTGAACCACACTTTAGACGATGCTCATTCACCCTACACCTCACTGATTTAACACTAGTATTTCTACATGTGTGTGTGTGTGTGTTTATATAACACAACTATTATTACAATTAATTTTTTTTGAATTTTTCTAATTATTTTATGACTCGAACACATAACCTTTGTAAGGTTATTTTACAAAATAAACAATTCTTGTTTATCATTAAATTCTTTTATTTATTTCATATAATCTTTTATGGAATGAATAAATTTTAATTATTTACAAGTACAACTATATATATTAGAACTCTTCCTACTCCATAATTTGTACTACATTAAAAACTGATTACCTTTATAGAGCCTTGAGTGTATTCTCAATCCTAATTTAAAAAGTTTTAACATCGAATAATTTTTCCTAGGACCTCTCTCGAAGTTTTCTATAAGGTTTGTTCAAGATCTAATTAAAAGAAGGCCACACAAAGACCACCTTTAGGTATCAATCAAAAGGAATCGTAAAGGGAGTTACCAAACTATGTTTTTTGTCAATTTTAGAAGCAACTTAATCACGAACAGCGGGCTATACTATCACCACTAGCGATCGTCCGATCACAATCTCTATCTATTCATACTAACGGTCGCCCTTGGATGGTCACACGAGATAAGGGATGTGAAAGGACTGAATTGCTAGTTTCCAATATGTACTCCTCTCTCTCTCTCTCTTGTGTTTTCTTTTTGGTTCTCTACTCTTTCGTCAGACACTCTAACAGAAGAGAAGGCATGAATAGAAACCCAGAAGTTTTCGTGATCTTATCGATTACTCTATCACAACTGCTAATTGAATGCTTATTTAATTTCAAAACTAAGATGCTTAACAGTAAGTTTCTAAAGTTTGAATTTGTCTTGGTCCAATAAACATGAAAAATTACAATTTAACACATAATTAACCCTTATTTATTATTTTTATTTTATTTCTCTTCATAAATTAACCTAATCAATTTCAGCTAATTACATTTAGGTCCATAAAAAAGAAATTGTCCCTTAAGCTATACGTACTGAATGTCTAACCTAGGTTCTTGTAAAATTTTCATTGACATTAAAAAAAATCTTGTGCAATGAACAGTGTCTAGCCACACATCATTGAAATTCAACTGACGAGAATATCAGTGACAGGACAAAGCATTTTCTATGATCAACACACATATCCTAATCTCTTTGTCCTAGAAGTCATAATTGAATATGAGTCATGGAACGCGTCATACTCATAAAGTTCAATATCTCAATTCTTAGTTTAAAGTAGACTAACTAAAAGGAATAAGATTAATATCTCATATCTACTTATTCGAGCATGACCATATATTTCATAGTCTCACTCAACTAAGAAAGCCAGACATAAGTCTCTTGTTATAAGAGTTACAAATCCCATAGTGGTCATTCAACATTCCACTACATAAATCATGAAATATTCAATACATGCTTTTATTATTCACTCAAGAGTTACGTTTTACAATATCAAAGTTGATTTGTGCATATTTAAGCTAAGTTTGTGCAAGTTTGTGCCACATTTTATGTCATTAATTTGAATAACTTAGCTCAATCAAAAATTGTTACACAGATATTTATTATTTTATATATTTTATTTATATATGTTTGTTGATTACGCCCCATAGAAATTATCTACCTGAGACTGTCCCTTGGCCCATAGGTCCTGGCACATTATGTCAATTTGAGATATATTTTACTTCTATATACTTGATTTTTGTTTGTAGAAGTATATTGGATAAAATGCTCAGGGAAAAATGAAGTTTGAGGCAGAGAAGAAGAAAATGCACAAACGGTGTGAAACAACACTATGAAGGAACCTATCCTACTCCGGGTAGCAACCATCTGGCCTGGGACAGCTTGTTGGACCAATCACCAGAAAACGAATAGAAAGAGGCAACATCTTGATGAAAGTTGAAGACTATCCAAATGTCGGACAGACCCTCGTCGGCGCCAAACAGCGACGAAATTCTAATTGGATTTTATTTTCGAGGTTATTTTCTAAAAACACTTCCCTTTGTAATAAGATTTTAATTAGGATTTAAATTAGTCTTTAGAATCCCTTTAGGTAATTAATTATTGTAAAGGAGTTCTATAACTAATATAAATATAGCTCTTAGTCAGGACTCAAGGTAAAAAATTCAAGATTGATTTTCTAAAGAGTCCCGAATACAAGAAGATTATTTTCCTCAAGGCATATTTGTTTTGTCATTTCTTTCGTCTATTAATCATGTCTTGTCAGTAGTTCTCATTTGTTAACAAGAGCATGAAGTAAGTTATTTTGATATGGGGTTAAGAGATTAGCTTTGTTTTTCTTATTAAAAATTTGAACTTTATTGTTGAGTATTTATGCAGTTCCTGTTTATTGATTTTGTCTAATCATCTAGATTAATGCTTGATTATACTATTAGGGTTTAAATAATATCGAGCGATATTGATAAATCCACCAAATAGCAACTATTGTTAAATTAGATTTCGCTTAACAGCTTGATTTACAATAGCGAATTGCATGAGATTAAAACAACACCGTTTTATATAATTTTGACACTGATGATATCTTCACATTTAATGCAATTTAATTAATGAAATCTATTGATTGCTACGACTTAGGTTTAATTGATTAAGTTAAGGATTTTATTTCTTGTTATGAGTAATTGAGATAGGAATCTAAGCGCGAAGACAAATTCTAAAATCAACTACTTAATTTTCTTACTTGATCTATGATTAACCCCATATCAGTTGACTTACGGATTGTTTCATGTTACCACCTTTCTCATCTATAATCTTATTTTTAAATTAGTCTTAAATTCTTTTTCACAAAACTTTTCCAAAATCCCACTGTGTTACTTGTTCATTGGTTTTTATTAAACTTGAAAATTAATTGTATTTGGGTTCTAACGTATTTTCCCTCACTGCATAAGTTTGGTAAATAGGATTAATTTACATGTGTTGCGAAGCCCACGTTCAAATTTTGGCACCATTGCCGGGGAGTTGTTATTTAAGTTTAAGTTTTGTCTAATTGGCTAATCTTTTATTTCTTCTTTTTATCTCAGATTACTGAATAACTCCCCAGTAGATGCATTTGAAAACAAAGGATTACTACTCTAATATCTCAGTCCACGAAAATTTTACATCCGAACTCTCAAGTGAGACAAGTTCATCTTCTATAATGGCAGAGAATGATGATAATAGAGGTAATGTTTCTCTTATAGTTACCCCAGGTAATCTCATTGTCGCAGGTAATAATACAGCTGATGCAGGGGGTAATAGAGGTAATGTTTCTCTTATGTTTTCTAATCACCTTTTAGCAACTCTCTTCCCTGAGGTAAATGGGAATTTTAAATTGCACACTGGCTTTGTTCAATTATTACTTATTTTTCGTGGATTACTTGGAGATGACCTTCATAGACATCTAAAAGATTTTCATGTTATTTGCTCTTTCTTGAGACAAGGAAGAACTACAGACGAGGTAAAAAAAATTACATGCTTTTCCATTTAGTCCGCAGGATAATGCTAAACATTGGTTATATGAATTACCTCCTAGATCTATTATGGATTGGGAAACCATGAAGCGAGTTTTTCTTTGGAAATATTTTCCTACAACTAAAAGCTTATCTATTAAAAAGGACATAACAGGGATTCGGCAACATCCTAATGAAATATTTCATGAGTATTGGTTTGGATTTAAGAAATTATGTGCCACTTTACCTGATAATCGGATTCATGATAGAGAACTAATGCAACATTTCTATGAAGGTCTGAATGATGTTGACATGACAATGATAGATATTGCTAGTGGAGGATCACTCATTGAGAAACCTTCGCAAGATGTTTGAGAATTGATCACATTCTAAGATGAATCAATGAAACCAACTTCGTGGATAGCAAATTGGATAAGATTACTAACTTTTTTGAAAAATGGTTAACTATGAACACCAACACACAAGCACCTATTAAATCTTGCAATATTTGTTGTAGTTCTGAGCATGTTACTGACCTTTGTCCTTATAATATGGACAAAGAAAGTGTTAATGCTGCAAGAAACTTCTCTAACACCCAAAGGAGGTACAATCAATTCAAATACCCAAAGGAATTATGCACAAACAAGAAGAAACTAAAAAGGGGACGAAAAGGTAAGTGTATGGGAGAACGTTTCAGCAATTCTTCTAAAGAAACTACCCCAGAAGCAAAAAGATCCAGGTATGTTTACTATCCCTTGCATAATTGGAAATGTTTGCATGGAAAGATGCATGCTTGATTTAGGAGCTTCAATAAATCTCATGTCAATGTGTGTCTACTCTTCTCTTAATCTTGGTCTTTTAAAAGATACTGGAGTAGTCATTCAACTTGTTGATAAATCTTGTTCATATCCTGAAGGAGTTGTTGAAGATGTTCTAGTAAAAGTTAACAATCTAGGTTTTCCCGCAGATTTTTATATCTTAAAAATGGATGAAGTTAATAAACTTTCTTCTACTCAGTCTCCCATTCTTTTAGGAAGACCATTTATGAAAACTGCAAAAACTAAGATTGATGTGCTTGATGGAACTTTATTTATGGAATTAGGACATAATTGACACTGTAAAGAGTTTGTCTGCATTTGCTATGTCTGGCCTTAAGCTTGAATTACCTAATTGGAAGATAAGATGAAGAATTCTATTGAATGTCCCCCATCTCTTGAATTAAAGCTTTTGCAATCACATCTTAAATATGCATATTTAGGAAATTAAAACTTATTGCCTGTTACAATTGCTAACAATTTGGCTAATGATCAAGAAAACAGATTAGTCAAAGTCCTAATGAATAATGCAACAACAATTGGTTGGACATTAGCTGATATAAAATTAATTAGTCCATCTACATGTATGCATAGTATTTTGTTAGAAGATTAAGCTAAACCTTGCAAGCTAAATCAACCTATGTTGTAGGTGGTCAACAAGGAAGTCTTAAAGCTTCTTGATGCGCATATCATTTATCCAATAACTAATTCTCAATGGATAAGTCCTGTACATATAGTTCCTAAGAAATATGAAATAACTATTATTGAGAATGATGAAGGAGACCTACTAAAGTACAAAGTCGATGGTTGCTGTTTGTATTGATTACAGGAAATTAAATGCATACACTACGAAAGATCTCCTTCCCCTTCCCTTCATTAATCAAATGTTAGAACGTCAACTAGGTAAATCTCATTTTCCACTAAGGATCAAGCTAAAACCATGTTTACATGTCCATTTGGAATATTTGCATATAGAAGGATGCCTTTTGGATTAGGTAATAAGCCTACTACTTTTCAAAGATGCATGATGTCTATATTCTCTGATTATGTAACTAATATCATTGAGGTTTTCATCGATGATTTTACTGTTTATGGAAATACTTTTTATGCATGTTTGGAGAATTTAGACCTTGTTCTTAAAAGATGCGGTGAATCTAACCTTGTGTTGAATTTTAAGAAGTGTCACTTTATGGTTTAGCAAGGCATTATTTTAGGACATATGGTTTCTGTAAAAGGGCTTGAAGTTGATAAAGCAAAGGTGGATGTAATAAAATCTCTTCCTTTTATTTCAAATTTGAAAAAGGTAAGAGGTTTTTTAGGTTTCGCTAGTTTTTATAGAAGATTCATAACAAATTTTTCAAAATTTGCTCAAACTTTGTGTTATCTTCTTCAAAAAGCTGTACCTCTTAAAAGAAAGTTTAATTGTTGCACCTCTTATCCAACCTCCTAACTGGAATTTGCCTTTTCAGCAAATGTGTGATGCTAGTGATAAGGCAGTTGGAGCTGTTTTAGGTTGTCAAAAGAAGGATAAGGTGCCACATGTGATCTACTATGCATCTGGAACATTGGATGCGGCCCAATGCAATTAGTCTACTATGGAGACTGAGCTTTTTGCTATTGTTTTTGCATTAGGAAAGTTCCATTTTTATTTGTTGGGTACTAAAGTGATAATTTTTTCTGATCATGCACCTCTTAGGTATTTGCTTAAGAAGAAGGAATCAAAGCCTTGCCTCTTACACTGGATATTGCTACTTCAAGAAATTTGACCTTGAAATCCAAGATAAGAAGGAAGCTCAAAACTACGTTGCTGACCATCTTAGTAAGCTGGCCTATAATAGAGAAGTATTTCGAATCTTTGAACTCTTTCTTGAAGTGCATTTATATAAATTTCATGGTTTTCTTCATTGGTATGCAGATACGATTAATTACATTATTTATAGGGAATTACCATCTGAATTATCAAGAGCTCAAAAGGATAAGATTAAAAATGATTCTAAATACTTCTTATTGGATGACCTTTACTTGTTTAAAATTTGTTCTGACAATGTGCTTCGTCTTTGTGTGCCTGATAGTGAAAATGCATCTATTTTAGCATTTTGTCATACATATGAAGTAGGAGGTCATTTTGGTCCTAAAAGAATTGTCGTTAAAGTGGTGGAATGTGGTTGTTATTGGCCTAACTTGAATAAAGAGGCATATTCATATGTAAAAGCATGTAATGAATGCCAAAGAGTAATAACCATATGTAGGAGAGATGAGACACCGCTTTTTAATGTTCTTACTTGCTAAATATTTGATTTGTGGGGAATTGATTTCATTGGACCTTTTCTATCTTCTTTTGGTAATCTTTACATATTGTTTGCTGTTGACTATGTATATAAATGGGTAGAAGCTAAGGCTACAAGGACTAATGATGCTAAAGTTGTGGTTGATTTTATTAAGGATAATATTTTTTACAAATTTGGCATCCCTAAGGCAATAATTAGTGATAGAGGAACTCATTTTTGCAATAAGGTTTGCCGAAGCTTTGTTTAAACGACATCATGTCCAACTTAGAGTTTCCACTGCATATCATCCACAATCTAATGGATAAGTTGTAGATTCTAACAGAGAAATTAAATAAAGTTTTCAATCCAAATTTTAAAAAAAAAAGATTGTAGTTCATGTTTGAGTGATGCCCTTTGGCCTAGAGGACGGCATTTAAAATAACAATTGACATGTCTCTCAATTGAACATAAGGCATATTGGACAGCTATAAAGCAATCAATTTTGATTTTCCTAGTGCCATACAACATAGGACATAGGAAATTACAAATTCAAGAACTTGAAGAGAAAAGGAATTATGTTTATGCTAATGCTTCTATTTTTAAAGATAAAACGAAAAATTATCATGATAAGTTTTTATCTCAGAAGGAATTCGTTGTTGGTTTGTGGATTGGTCCATTCACTGTTTCTAAAGTTTTACCTCATGGTGCAGTTGAGATTCATAGCTTCGAAACAGGTAAAATACTCAAGGTTAATTGGCATCGTCTCAAACCATTCTATGAAGGTTTTGAACCTCAAACTATGGTTGTTATGCACCTTGAGATGCCATCATACGATGCACCATAAACGGAAGTAGAATGTGAGGCCAAACGACATTAACCAAAGGCACTTTTAGGAATCAACTCAAGAGTAAAATTTTGGATGAATTATCCACTTATCCCTAAAATTATCATGAGTACTCAAAAATAACACTAAACTAATTTTTAATCTGTCATAACTTCCATCTCTCAAAATGACCCATGGATGCCCTTCCATCAAAGACATCCGTTAAGTCACTAACAGAGGTGAAACAAGTGCGATCCACATACCGTTCTAAGGGCATTTTTGTCTCTCCAATCCTCCTAACAATGGTGTCATTATTTATCCTCCAATACTCTCAACCAACACCCATATATAACTTCACTCTATTCCTTCAATCTTTTACATAACCTCTTTTTACGGGAAGGAGGAATGAAATTTAGCAAATCTCTCAACAAATCTACCTATAAGTGTGAAAAAATATCATTTGTAAAGATATCATGGACAGGTTGAAACCTATCTAGGAGGTTAGCAACTGGTGCTGGTGAGGAGGTATGTCTTGAACTAAAATTATACACTGTAGTTCTTTTCCCCAATTTTTTTACAAAATTTGTTGCATGTTCTTTTTAGGGCTTAAGATGTTATTTTTTTTAATAGGTTGACCCCGCGATATGTGAAAGATCAATTGAGGTAATTCCTGGGCTTTTGAGAAGATTGCAAAAAATGGAAGAAAGTGTTGAAGTTGCCGGTGAAAAACTCGACTTTTAGAGGATAGAGAAGAAATCAGAAGTTAACTGTTATAGTGCTAGATCTGCAAAGAAAATGTCAATCCCTCCTCAAAGTTCTTGTTTTGTTATGTTTAATATGCATAGTGTCACTGTCCTTTTATGAAAGAAAATGGGTTTTGTGTAGATATGTCAGTACAATGTGTAACTGTGTGAAATGGGTTTCAACCTTTTTACTATTCTCTGTAAAATTAAAGCTTTTGAGTTCTATTGAATAAAGTTATGTTGGCACTTTTATGTTAAATTTTGGTAGCTCTGTGTTGATATTTCCGGTTTAAATTTTTCTATTTTAACCATAAAATGCTAAGGAAAATGGAGCAATAAATCTTACCATATACATTGCTTTCTGAATGAAACATTCACAAATTTTTTGTACATCAGTTTTGTAGAACAACATTTATAACCCTAATGCTTGCCAACATTTACACCCTAACCTTAACAACAACATCTAAAAATTTGAGTTCCTCTACAAATTCCATTGCCCATGCCAGTCAACAACAACATAAAAAAAGAGAAACTCTTGTCCATGTCACATAATAACAAGCATTTATTAGCCAAAAACCATTGTTCATGTATATGCCACAAACTTTCCACAACTACCATAATCTATACATTCTCAATTACTCTGTCTTGTCATGATTCTTGTACTTCTTTTGTTATAGGAATATTTGTTAGCTGATGAAGAGTCTCCAGGCCAAGCCTTGCCAAAATCATTCAGTGATTTTTTTACCTTTTTACTCCTCTATCTTTGCCTTTGTTCAGGTTGCAAGTTTATCGGAGTGGAGTTGTTTCCTTCCCTTGAACTTGACCCTCTGGTAGATTTTTTCTATGCCAAATTTGCATAGTGCTGCTAATTCAACTTGTGTCTTACCTTTTGCTCTGTTTTCCCAAATGGAGCAGTCGCTTCATTCTCTGTTGTAACTTGACTTTGTTATGTGCCCTGTTTAGCTGTCCCACCTTGTTGGTGCTCTCCCCCTCCTTATCAACTCCACCAACTCCACCTCTTTGTTCCTGAAAAAAACCAATATCAAAAGTTGTTAGTGATCCTGAAATAATGCAACAATAATGATCAATTAGGAAAGTTCATACTTTGTTTGTAGCTTCATCTATTTTCCTCTCTTGTTGTGCCCTTCTTTGCCATGAAACCTGCAGTGTATTATAATTCTCAGCCTTATCCTCTTCACTTGATCATTACTTGTCTCCTCGGGCTGCTTCTTTCTTAGCTTCTTCAGCCTCTCTGGCTGCATATAAGCCGTTGGTGGCTCTAAAGGTAGTAGCCCTTCAAATCTTGACCACATTGATTGGCCATATATAAGTTGTAAGACATGGCTATACAACCACTCAAATCGCTCTCTACTATAAGGGTTTAATCCTCGTTTCAATATAGCTACAACTCCATGTACACATGGCACACCACTCAAACTCCATGCTATACAACAACAGTTACCCTTGTTTAAATTCACAATGTATTATTCTTCCCTTGGCCCAATCACCTAGTAGTCATCCATGTCATTCCAGACTGTTTTCCAAGCCATTCTAGGCTGTCTTCCAAACCCTAGAATAAAACATAGCCTCATGTATTTTCTTTCAAATCGTTGGACAACAAGGATGAGGAGGTTCCTCTTCCTTGCAGTATCCCCTCCTCAATCCTTATCATAGTCAACACTCTAATTGATTCCAACATTGCTAAAGGTCCATTTGTAGGCCTCAGCATCATATTCCTTTAATTCCTCAATTGCACAATCATATTTTGGCCTGTTGGTTGACCTTGCTATCCTCCATAGTCTATCCTTTCTCACCTTGAACCACAGAATCTCTTGGGCACTACTCTACCATCAACCACAGAATCTTCTACATGTGTTGCATTACTCATACCTATCCACCACATATTGACTGATATAGTTCACCTCACTCTCATGATCAATCATCAAACTGCATACTTTCTCAATCAAGATGCATCTTGCAATTAATAAGGTTTTTCTTTGATCATTACCTTCATGAAGTGTCTCATTATCTTTAACTTTCTTCAATTCATGAAGTGTTTCTTGAATTTTCACATGTGTTCTAAAAGGTCTAAATTGGTGCTCATCTACCACTCTTTCTAAGATCCCAACCTTTGAGTTTAAATCCCTTCTCCAATTCTTTATGTAGTTTGGCTATTGTTCCATTCTCTTCCAAAGAGTGGCATAGCTAGCTTGAAATGATGTTCTATGTCACCTACAAAAAAGAACAAACAAGAAAAACAAGGGAATATGTATATCCTCACTTATCACTTGTGTTTACACTCATATTTAGCTTTTTCTCACTCTTTGGATCTCTCTTCTCTCTGCCTTTTACCTCTGTTGAACTTCTTTGAGACTCTTAATTGACTCTAGCAAGGCTTTGCAACCACTCTAATTCAAGAATGTAAAAATTATCCACAAATTTGTCTAATAGTCAAAGCAACTAGAAATAAGAATAAAAGAGTTTTGAATGCCAGAGAATTAGGTCAAACAACAAATTATTTTGAAAGAATCAAAGAATTTGATGAAAATCTTTTTATCTAACACCTTGAGTTCAAAGAGTTTATGATAAAAAAAAATTCTCTGCAATTTCAACCAATTCAACCAAATCAAAATTTCAACCATTACTTCAATCTCAATCAATTCAACTTCAATTCTTCTTTCACAATCTCCTTCACAATTCAAACAATCAATTTTAAATAGATTTTCAAACTAATCTTCACAAAAAGTCTTAGATTTCGACTTTCACAAACTAGGGTTTCGATTTCTTTCTTCAGCCTTTGCCCAGAATTTTCAATTTTCCCTTCGTTTTTCTTTTCACCTTTTTTTTTTTTTTACAAATTTAACAAAAAAGATCACAACTTCACAATTGAATCTTCACAACAACAAAACTTGATCACAAAGAAAAACTAAGATAGATGTAAAGAACAAACCAAAACACATAAGATTATATGAGTTTCAAAGAAGAAAAAATATGATCTTTAAGCACGAAACAAGAAAACAGACAAGATAGTCAAACCTTTGCCGAAACCTAGGCTCTGATACCAAAATGATGTGATCCTCAAGGTTGAAGTTACTCAAATCTAGGCCCAGCCCTAAAGAACGTCTCAATGCGGAATCGAATTCCCACAAATTCGTCAACGATTCAAGTTTAAAATACACTGACCAAAAATTATCGTTATAACCGTAACCAATCTACAAGTTTAAACAACCTTCCTACACCCTAAACCAAAGTAGTAGTAAGCCTCTTAAGAAGTCTCTCAAGAATCCTAAGAAGTTCTATGCGAAAGTCTCACAAAAGATCAATTTGATCTTGAAAGAGTTTGCTCTCGTAAGAGAAAAGTCTAATTTTTGTAGAATCAATTAATTGCATAAACTTACAAAAAAGGATGTATATATAGTCCAAGACTTGTTCTAAACATTACCAAGTCGTAATAGGACTTATATTGACTTTAAAGTAAATAACTAAAATAATTAAAAACGTGTCTGGAAACAAGGGTGTCCAGCTCCAAATGCTGTTGTCCGGTGCCAATGCTGCTCCGGGTGTCTTCTAGAATGCCACCGATTTGAATCCCTTTTCTGTTCAGCGCTGGCTAGGGCTTGTCAGGCCCCGAATAGTCACTTTCTTCCAGCTTCTCTTCATTCTTTTAATGTCATTCCGTCTTAGTTTCTTCAAGCATTATTCCACCAACTTCTTGACATGAATTTGAGCTTTCAAACCATTCAACTAACTTTAAATTCCAAAGCTTCTTATCTTCATGGAATTCTTCAAGCTTTGCTTCTTCAAATAAGGCATCATGTTCCAGCTTTTCTTCATTGTTGGTCACCAATGCATTCATAGCTTCCCGACACTTGAAATGTTAATCCTCATAACTTTTGAAGTGTCTTCTTGGAATCATATCATCTTGCTTGGTCTTATTGTGAGTGAAGATCTAATGACACAAGCCCGACGAACCCCAATCACATATATCCATCACATCTGCATCATTTTTCCAGCTCCACTAGACCTTTCTTCATATCTCCTTCAGAAGGATTCAAATACCAGTACAGCATAGTCTTCTCTTTGTCATGTCCAAGTGCTAACAACATTAAAAAGTTCACTTCTTCTGAACTAATCAGAGTGGACAAACACAAAATTTTAAAATAATTTAGTTCATTGCCCTGATTTAAAGTTCAGGGTTGTTGCAGAGACACTACTTCCATGCACTTACATATATTTGCTCCAAATGCACAGATTACATCAAGTAAACACGAATAATGAATTATATACAGCAATAATTAGTCCAAGATGATGACCATATTCTCATTCATCAAAACAAAGAACACATTACTTCAGTTTCAACGAAAGACATGAAAATACTCCTAGGTGATATACATTTCAAATAAAAGTAAAATTTCAAGTCTTCATTAAACGGATGACCATATTTAAGTGAAATAATCCCGTCTTTACAGTAGATGAGGTACGGATTAACATGGGCATCTTGATTCCTACCTTCCCATGAATCCAAGGCTGTAGTGCTTCAACTTTTTTTTTTTTTTAGAACATTGGGATTTCACCAACAAAGGTGTTACGTGGATGTAGCAAAGACGGATGATTGAACCTACAAGATGGAAGAAAATCTTGTTCGAGACAAACAAAATCGAAGAACCAGAGCAAAGATTCAAGAAGGATTCGTACGTGTTGGGATACAAAGAGATAAAGAGGAACTTTCTTGTTTGATTCTGAGCGTCTTCAACGATCAGAAGGATTGGCGAGATGAAAATGCCCTTAGAACGGCACGTGGGTCATTTTGAGAGACGAAGGTTATGGCGGGATTAAAAATTGGTTTATGATTATTTTTTTGTATTCTGGATAAATTCAAAGTTATGGTGGATAATTTACCCTAAAATTTTTATCGTTACTTTTAAATTTCAAATAGTTTAGGATTTAATTCATAGTTTGATTTTTTTTTTTTTTTAGTACATAACCCCATTATATATATATATATATATATGTATATAATAAAATCCTTGAAAGTGTAAAAGAAAACAAAGTGGAGCCAAATCAATCCTATAGGTGCCCAACCACTCCTCAAGCATGGATTCCTACAAGAAGCTCATTCGTGAGTTCTCTACTAGAGGTGACTATATCTTTTCTCCTTTGACCTTTTTCTTTTTCAATATTTTCTTACATTATTTTGTGTCATTGAGGACAATGCCAACTCTAAGTGTGGGGGTTTTGTCTTATTTGTTGAGATTATGTATTTGTTGTTTTGTATGTTGTTTCCTTTCATTTTGCATGTTTTCGTCATTTTAATGTTTAGGATAGTTTGTGCTTGTGGCCAATGATGTGATTATGAATTTTCAAACTTAGACATGAGAATTTTGGAACTTATTATGTTTGAAATTATTTGAAATTCTCTTTCCTTTTCCGAATAGTTTTCTAACCATTCTATTTCTTTGATTTTAAACCTCGTTATTACTTTGTTACGTATGCTTTAAATGGTTTTTTAGAAAATAATGGCCAAATTCTTTTAGAAGTCATTTTTTGTGCAAGAATTTGATGATTAATGAAGGCTGAGTAATGGAGTTGAATAGAGAATGCAAGAAGAATTTTGAAAAAAAAAAAAAAAAAAAAAGAGGTATTATCGTTTTTTTTAGTTGAAAAAAAAAATGAGAAGGGAGTTGAAAAGAAAAAAAAATAAGAAAAGAGAAAGAAAGGGGGAGATGCTCTAAGAGCAATGAAGAAGTTGGTGAAAAAAAGGAGAATGATGAATCATGTTTTAAAATATTTATGATATGAGTTATGGCCTTTACTTTAAAATTTTTTTATTCTTTCATATGATAATTTTTGCTTATCCTTATCCTTCGTCTGTAACCAATTCTAAAAGCCTAACATTACAACCCAAAAGTCCTATTTGATCAGAGTAGAGCTGTTTCTATCATTAGTGAAGAGTGTGTGTATTGACAAGCTTATGGTTATGATTTCTTTCTTTTTAAGGTTACTTGCCCTATTCTTTGATTAAGATAATTTGATTGTTGTGATCTTATCTTTAGTACACTTTTATTTGCTAAACTTGAAGATTTAAAAATTTTGAGGTTATGTTGGATAATATATTGAGTCTTTTATGCCTAAATCATGTGAAATTGTCACACACTTGATGCACATTTTCTATGGGACTTGTGGTTTAGTAAAAAAGGAATTATGATTTCTTACATATTTCATTCATGTCTTGTATTTCGGTTTGGAGATTTTACTATAAGGCCTTTTGTTTGTTGTTTTTGTGTTTTGAGTTGGAGCAATTTGATTGAGGACAAGCAAAAGTCCAAGTGTGGTCGAATGATTTGTTCATATTTATGCTAAGTATGTGTCACTTTTTATATCAATAATTTGAATAACTTAACTTCATTATGCAATTTAAGATATATTTTACTTTCCTATACTTGATTTTTGCTTGTAGGAGTAATCGGATAAAATGCTCAGGAAAAAATGAAGTTTGACATGGAAAAGAAGAAAATGGCACTGATAAGCATGAAACACCTTGCCAGATTAGTCATGGGATTGCGACTGGAAAGAGGCAAAATTTTGATGAAATTTGAAGACCATCCGACACCAGATAGACCTTAGCTGTAGTTGAATAGCGGTAGAATTCTACTTGGATTTTATTTTCAAAGTTATTTTCTAAAAACACTTGACTTTATAATAGGATTTTAATTAGGATTTAAATTAGTCTTTAGAATTCTTTAGGTAATTACTTATTATAAAGGAGTTCTATAACTCCTATTTAGTTAGGACTCAAGGTACAAAATTCAAGATTGATTTTCTAAAGAGTCCCGAGGACAAGAAAATTATTTTTCTCAGGTAAGATTTCTTTTATCTTTTCTTTGGTTTATTAATGATGTCTTGTGAGTAGTTCTCTTTTTTAAGAAGAACTTAAAGTAAGTTATTTTGATATGGGGTTATGAGATTTGCTTTGTTTTTCTGATTAAAAATTTGATCTTCATTCTTGAGTATTTATGCGATTCTTGTTTTCATCTTATTAATTATGTTTATTGGTTTACCTTGATCACCTAGAT
This sequence comes from Echites panduratus, assembly GCA_035221335.1. Classification (NCBI taxonomy): domain Eukaryota; kingdom Viridiplantae; phylum Streptophyta; class Magnoliopsida; order Gentianales; family Apocynaceae; genus Echites; species Echites panduratus. Next base: position 24,268 of record JAWZTD010036947.1, on the reverse strand, counting down.
TAATTTGCATGATTATATTGTTAGGGTTTAAATATTATCACTAAAATTGATAAATCCACTAAGTAGCAACTATTGTTAAATAGGTTTTGACTACAAGCTTGATGTATAATAGAGAATTGCATGAGATTAAATCTACTTTATTTTATGTAATTTAACGTTGATGATGCATTCATGTTTAATGCAATTTAATTAATTAAATCTATTGATCACTAAGATTTAGGTTTAATTGATTAAGTTAGGGATTTTATTTCTTGCTACAAAAAATTGATCTAATTTAAGGATATGAATTTGGTCGCTAAGACAAATTCTAAAATGAACTACTCAATTGTCTTATTTAATCTACGATTAACCTCATAACAATTGACTTACGAATTATTTTTTATTAACAGCTTTCTCATCTATAATATTATTTTTAAATTAGTTTCTAATTCTTTTTCTCAAAACTTTTCCAAAAATCCCCTTTGTTACTTATTGATTGGTTTTTATTAAAGTTGAATTCAATTCTATATGAGTTCGATCCTACTTATCCTAGTCGCATAAGTTTGTTAAATATGATTAATTTGCATGTGTTGCAATCTTTTATATATGAATCTTTGATGATCTCAAGTTAAAAGATCAAATAAAATTATCTCAATGAAATCACTAATGACACTCATATATATAAGGATTTATGAAGTAATTTCATGGCGAATCAATCTGATATATAATGATTTGATATGTGTACTTATGTGATGATTTGATATTTTATATCGATGACCCAAGTCATCATTTAGCATATACTAACCTCAGCATATTATTGATAACACTTGACAAGTAAATATAAGAGAAAATCATATAATGATATAAATAGTATAATAATACAAATTTATGCCGATTAAGTAAAACATGGAATGAACTTACAGATATTCAACACCAACATGGTTATTGTGAAATTTTGAGTACCGAATTTGGGAGCATCAATTTTAATAATTCGAATATATCCCTTAAGTATGATTATATATCAACTAGATTGGTTTGATATTTCATTTGGGATTGAAAGCTTCCATGAGTTTGAACGACAAAGATCAATAGAGTATCCGTGAGGATCCTTTGAAGGTAAGGTAAGGAGGATTAAAGGTGACGTGAATTTAAAAAAATAATATTACCTCCGTCTCATAAAGATAGTTCACGTTTTCTTTTTTTTAGTCCTAAATTATAGTCCAATTTCTTTTTTTGAGCAGAGATGCTTCTAGGTTAAAAGACAAAATTACAATCATTAATTATCTCTTCATATATATTACTTTCAATTCCAATAAATTAAACAGAGGGTATAAAAATAAAATTACCTTTAAAATTAATTAAATTAATTATATTAACTAATTTTTTTTAAGATTTATAAAAAAATAAAATAGATTATATTTATGAAACGCAAATAATAATAATAATAATAATAAATAATAGGGTACAAAAGATTGCAATTATGATTGTTTTACTAAAGTAAGGTATGTATGACCGGTAGAAAGTACTACCAAATATCTATTGTTTTTACAATCTATATCTACATTCTTTAGATAAGAAAAGAGTTGCTCTCTTTTCTTTAATTGACAAGTGTTCTAAGCAGAATAAGCCATCTGTTCAGTGTTTTAATGACATTCATGCCTTGTAAAACTCTCTAAATTTAAAACGATTGACATGAAGTCAAAAATGGTCTAATTCTTATCAAAATAGTACCATTGACCCGATACAACTAACTTTCTTTACGGATCCCTTATTTTAATTTATTTTCAAAATATTGATAATAAATTAGATCAGTAAAAAATATTTTTTTCAAAAAGTTAATCATAATTATTTAAAAAATAATTTACTATAAAAATAACTAATGACCTTTCACATGTGGTTGAGAGGAATAATAGTATAAGAAATGAAAGAGGATTACTTATTTTTAAGAGGGTAAAGTGTTGTGTTATTTCTAAATTGCCACCGCACAGTTTTAAACCCAAACCCGCGTTGTCAAAGTTTTCGCTCCAATCACCTTGTTACTTATCAATTTGTCTGTGCCCCTAAAGGCAATCTTAAACTCCTAATGTTATGTGGTGGAGGGGATAAAGTAGAATATGTATTAATTTCAATCTGATTTGACTCGATTTTAAAATAAGAATTTATAATAATACTAAATCAGTTCAGTAATAAAATAAAAAAATTTCGTTTGATAGATTTTAAGATTTCTCAAACACTTGTATTAGTGACAAGTTTCTTAATGCGTCGAAAAATGTTTCATTAACAAAATTGAGCACGACATTGTGCATCCTAAAATTCATAAATTAAAATTGTAAATGTGAAAATCCTTTACACTCCAAATTTTTGCAACAAAAGGGGAAAAAAGAAAAGCAGATAGAAGTAGAGGTTTGATTCGGAGGATATAAAGCTAACTAATACACGGTACTGCTCAATTCTTAGAGTAGAAGTCTTAATTAATTTTTCTTTTTCTTTTATATATATATATATATATTTACATGGAAGATTGAAGTGTTTAGCTCCCAATATTAATAGTCTTTGTATATGTGATTTTAGAATTTTTTTTTTTACCTTTAAGGTCTTCAAAACTTTTTTGAAATGTTATTATGATCTTTTTTTACATTTTTATTCTAACTTCAGTATTTTTTAAGGATTATAATCACTAAATTTTAAAAATTTTAGAAACTAAACTTATCAATTTTTTAATTGATTTTCACTTAAATGCGATCGAATTTATATAAAAAATATAAAAAAAATCATAATAGTAATTTGAAGAGGTTTTATGACAGAAACTCACTGATCTTGTATACCATTTTTTTCTATGAAGCATCCAATATTATGCTTTTGTATTAGTCGTTGTAATGGCCCCCACTTAATGTGGACCTTATCCACGTTATTATATATGGGTACACACACTGTCGCCTTTTCTCCTCAAGTCAAAAGGAGGTATACCTTCGTACTTAAGGCTAAAGCCAATCCACTTTAAGATGTCCAAATTTAAATTGATAACTAGCATAGACAGAGATTGAACTGTTGCTTGACCTATTTTTCCTTACCACTTTCTCAGCATATAATTGAATGTTTTATTTTTATAAAAATTATTAATTTATCTTTATAATTAACTAATATATTTAGTTAAAGACTTTTGTATAAATGGGTATAAATTCTAAAATTAAAGAGGTTATTGATAAGACTTCTTTATATTAAAATTCTATCTAGATCGGATATTCAATTTCAAATAAATTAAAGTGAAAATAAGAAAGAGTATTATCTTCTTCCCTCTATTACTCATATTAATCTTTCAATCTCAATTTTTTAATATTATGTTTGGTTAAAGGGCATTGTGAATTCTATTTATGATCAATTTAAAGGAATTAATATTCCTTTGCTTGATTGAATTTTCATATTAGAATGAGAATTCCTATGGATTAGATATTTTTGACTTATAAGGAACAGTGGTTTCTTTCTCAAAATTAGGAATTTGTATCAAAAAACTGATATTGCAAAAAAAAAAAAAAAATTCAGGAGTTTTTTAAGCATTCTTGTTACAACTGGAGAAACATTAAAATATATTATCTTATTGTTCGTGACGGTCTATTTATCCATTACAATTCAATAAACGTCATAAGATATATATTAAAGTAATGGTACATTGACCAACGCTATTAATGTTCACAAGAAGAATCGAATGTGATATTTTAATTTAGATAATTAAGAAAGAAATATCTTATTTTATTTTTTAATATGTCAATATTAATTTTTTAATAAAATATTAATTAATTAAAAAGGCATTAAATTTTGAAATATTCAAAATAAAAAAAAATGTACTTTTGGATGAATAAATTATTAAATTGTGATATATATATATATTTTACATATATATATTATGATGGTTTTCAAAATTCACTTATGATGGAGTCATGTGTATTTATAAGGTCAACATATTGGTAAACTCCAAATGAATATACAAGAGAGTCCACCATAAGGTTAGTCTTGATAACCATCATAGCATTACTATAAATAAATAAATAAATATATACCTATGAAGTGCCACCCTATATATATATATATATATATATATATTTTGTTGTAAATATATTTTATAAATTATATTCTAAAATGATAAACTAAATCTTAAAAATATTTGTTTAAAATTTTTTTTAAAAGACAGTTGATTGTTAATTTTAATAATTAGAGACTTAAGTGAAGCACTCTATAAGGTGCGCTCCGTATATATATAAAATATATATATATATATATGTATATATATATATAACATTTTCCAAATGGTATGTTTCATGCAAGATAGTCAATAGTCAAGGGTGTTCATAAAAGTAAAGTTGAGGGAAGTGAGAGTTTTACTCTAGTTAGGATAAAATGATAAATAAAAAGTCATTAAGTGATGTCATAGGAGTTTTTTAAAAAAACCAAACAACTAGTGAATTCTCTAGCCTACAATTGATCTTTTTATAAGGCATGCTCCGTAATACTCTATAACATTTTTGTTTATATATATATATATATTTCAAATGGCTTGTTTCATGCAAGATTGTCAGGGGTGTTTCATTAAAGTAAAGTTGAGAATATATAATAGAACCTATATGATGGAAGTGGGAGTTTTATTTGGGTGTATGATAAAATGATAAATAAAAAGTCATTGCGTGATATCATAGGAGTTTTTTTTTTTTTTTTTTAACTAAGCAACTAGTGAATTCTTCTCATTCTTTCCAATTTTGGATTGACCAAGAATCTCTCCTACAGTTGATCAATCTATAAAGTGTATTTCGTAGTACTCTTCCATAGTATTTTCATATATATATATATATATATATATTTATATATTCCAAATGGCATATTTCATTCAAGATTGTCAAGGGTGTTTCATTAAAGTAAACTTGAGAGTAAAACTCCATATATGAGGGAAGTGGGAGTTTTTTTCGGTTGTAGGATAAAATGATAAATAAAAAGTCATTGAGTGATATTATAGGAGTTTTTTTTTAAAACCAAGCAACTAGTGAATTCTTCTCATTCTTCCTAATTTTTGATTGACCAAGAATCTCTCCTAGAATTGATCCTTCTTCTCCCTATTTTTCTTCTTTCTTTCTCAAGAAACTCCCCAAAGGGATTGATTCCTTCATCTTCTTTCTAATTCCCTTATCTTCTCTCAAAATTTTCCCAACCAAACTTTTTGTTAGGGATTGATGATCTTGCAAAGAAGTTAATTTAGACCCGAAAGCATCTTATTTATCCTTTAATATATTTACTTGTTAAGTTGGACGTAACATTACCCATTGCCACATTACCATTGAAAGAGAGATATTTGGTAACTTATACATACAAGATTGTTTTTAATATGAATCAGTCATTCAAAAATTTCAAAATATGAAGGCATGACCATTGTAATAATTAATACCTTCTACGTTTGAGATTGAATGTTTTTAATTTTGAATTATTCAGATATAAATGTTCTATTTCATAAGTTAAATAAAATTTATTAAGAAAATTGACATTATAATTTAAAAATAAATTAAATCAAAATTTTTTCTTAAAATACGTGCAAGTCAAATTGAAATATTTAAATCTGATACGAGGAAATATTATTTATACATATCTAATTTTTAAAAAAATTTATATTTGTATATGATTGATTAGTGTCCTCTTGAGCCATTAGATAGTTTGAACTTTGTTATACGACTTGATTAATATTTATTTTATTTTCTATATTGCTTTTATTAATGACGAAATCTGATTCCAATAATTTATATATTGCCTTTTCTTCCTTTCCCCACCCCAATTATATATTGCAAAACGAAATCCAGAGTTTTAATCATTCTTATCACAAGTAGAGAAACATTGAAATATGTTATCTTATAGTAGTCGGCCATGGGATCTATTATTACAGGTTACATTAAAAAAATCAATAAGCTTCATATACATTTAAACTTTCAAGTAATGTTAAATTGACCGCTGCTTATAACAGCAGTTTTGTCTGGCTCAGCGTAACACGAGTTCAAATCTTCCTTAATGCAAAATTGAATCTTATCGTCGAGAGTTTGAGATAGGCTTTCCTCTGTAAAATTGAATTTTATCAACGAGAGTTTAAGGGTAGGCTTTCCTCCCTGAATTACTGAAATACATCATTCGATTTATATCGTCCATAAAGTCTTAGGATAAAGCATCATTCTATCATAATTAAATGTGTTATATATTAATATTTTAAATAGGGTTTTTTTTAAAAATTATTTCTAGTTTACTAGTATTATTTTTTAATAAATTTTAATCAATGAATGAAAAATAATTTTTTTAAAAAATAAAAATATTTAATTTCGAACTATAAATGATTGAATCTTTATATATAAATATATATACATTTCTTTTGTAAATGGCATGTTTCATGCAAGGTTGAGAAGGATGTTTCATTAAAGAAAAGCTGATATTATTGTAATCACAATAAAGAAAAGCTGATAAATCCATCTTTCATTGGACAATTGACTTTGCATGTAAAGTTGGATAAAAGCTGCAGTGGAGCAGCTCCGACTCTGCTTTTCTTGACGAATGCCGTCTGCTCAGTTGCTTAATCAACTGAACTACCCCTTCTCCATTTCAAGGCCATGTTTGGCCTTTTCTCTATTAAATTTTAGGCCACTCAGCTCTTTTTTAACTTTAGTGTCGGAATATATTCTTGTCGACATTTGTTTATTTTATTTTATTTTATATTTTTAGTTTCCTGGTAATTTTTAATTCCATGTGAGTGGCATAAAATAGCCATAGGAAGTGAGGTTTTAGAATCCGAATTAAATAATAATAAAAAAAAGGGTAAGAACTTGCTCTCCATTTATGGAAGAGGTACCGTTCATTTTGTTTTATTATGATATAACTTGGTAAGGTGCTTGTGAGGTATGTAAATTGATTTATAAATTTAGTTTTTTTAAAAAAATTGTCTATAACAAAATAGGTTGGTTATATATATATATATATATTAAAAATGTTATTTAATATTATTTAGTAATTACAGTTGTTCATCAAATTAAGTATAAAAGAAACTCGAACTTTTATGAATATATGACTTTTTTTTGTTATTTTATGGGGGGTGAATAACCTGATAAAAACTAGCATTTGGATAAATTATTTATAATATAGTAATATTTAGTTTATTTCAACAAAATGAGAAAATTACACTGTTAACACTAATTTTCTTTTTTAAAAAAGTCGAACAGATATTTGTGTATACAATTAAATAAAATAAATATATATAATACATATTGTTATAAACATAAATTCCTTACTTTAAATTGAGTTAAATATAATAAAAAGATTCAACGTACTTACTTTCAGACAATAATTTAATACTATCTACTACTTGTCTATTAAACTTCATTAAGTAGCATAATTTCAAGGTCTTAATTAAAGATTTTGATGGCCCAAAAGATTTATTAAATTCCAAATTTTTTTTAAAAAGAAAAAAACAAACTCTAACCATTTGTTAGAAAACAATAAAAAGAATAATACTTGATTAATTTTATGAAACCTCAATTAATTATATCGTCACTGGCAGTCTATTCAGAAAAGTTTAAGAATTGATTGATAATCACCACTCAAGGGGGAAGGGGGTTATGTCATTACTTGATTCTCAAATTTGCAAACCCTAGACAAAAATAAAACAATACAATTGCTAAATATTTAAAATATCTTTCTAAATTAACAACTATTATTCATCTTTAAAAAATAAATATATTTTTAAAATCAGTTATACCTAAAATCTTTTTTATCACTATAATCTAACTGTCAACCAAGTTGAAAATAATGATATCTTTATCACATCATGATCCAACCCATTGTGTAAAGTAGTAGACAATATTTTTTCATATTGAATAGAGAGTAAGAGTTTAATTCTAAATTAAAGGAATAATAATATAAAGCTAAAAATGAAAATATTAGGAGAATTTCAGTAACAAATTTTCTGGAAAAGGCGGAACGGAACCAAACCAAACAAAGTCTTGATTAGAAGTAGCATTCGATACTCGCTACTCGGTCTCCATCTTTCGTGGGCAGGGTCTTCTACAGATCCTACTACCTACGCGTCGATGAAGTGCTGCACCACCACCGAAGCTCCCGCACATACGTACACGCGCTTCGTCTTTACTCTTTTCTTTTCTTGTTCCGTGGTACCAATCAATCACTAATCAGATTTAAACCCAAACAGAAGCATTTCAAAGAGCGACGAACGACACCTCTTCCTCTTCACCTTCTTCATATTTCCCATCCGCATTAGTTCATCCCTTCCAAAATCCTCTGATACTTTACCATTCCTGCTCTCCCAGGTACATACTCTTCCTCTTAGGAAGATTTTTCTTCTTTCTTTAATTTTATAATAATAGTAATCTGCGACTCTGTAATTCATTTCAAAACCTTGGACGGTTGTTTTTCTGTTGGGTCTCAGTTTTGAATGGATCAATGATTTTTGGCCCTTGGATTATACGTCTGCTGCAGCCTTTTTATGTGATCAAGACTAATTGTAGCGTCTTTATATGATGGGAATTTTGAATTATTATCTTAAGCTCAGGAAATTTCGAGGAACTTTCAATGGACTTTGTATTTTAGTCTTGGTTTTCTTCTTTTATCAAAGTGGAGAAACTCTTCAGAACCCGTTTTCTAAGCTGTCTTATTCGAGACATGATTGGGGATCTCGAGATGGCTCTAGTTTGAATTTAGATAGACCTGAGCCTGTTAGGCGGAAAATCCAAGAAGGTCGGATTAATTCTTCAAGTGATATACATGTTGAAAATGGAGTTGTAAGGAGTGATGGGCTGGCAAAGAAGGAACCAGATATATGCTCTGGAGTATATAAACACAAGGGCTACAGCACCAAATGCGAATACTTGAAGGCGAATCCTGAGTGCAATTCAGGAGGATATTTTAACTATATTTTCTTCTTTTACTGTGACTGCGAAAAGTACCAGGCTTTGGCCTACGTGACTTTGGCAATCTGGCTGGTCACTTTGTTCTACTTACTTGGTAACACAGCCGCTGATTACTTCTGCTTATGTCTTGAAAAGCTTTCAACTTTGTTGAGAATGCCACCCACGGTAGCAGGGGTGACTTTGCTTCCTCTAGGGAACGGGGCACCTGACGTTTTTGCTAGTATTGCTGCCTTCGCGAGTCGTGATTCTGGGGGTGTAGGCTTGAATAGTGTGCTTGGAGGGGCTGTCTTTGTGACTTGTGTGGTTGCTGGAACTGTTTCGTTATGTGTTACTGAACAAAGCGTCCGGATTGATAAGAAATGCTTCATACGGGATGTGGTTTTCTTCATGGTTGCTCTGGTCTTTCTGCTGATTATTCTAATAATTGGTAAAATCAGCATCGGTGGCGCAATTGCATTTGTCTCCATATATGTTGTTTATGCACTCTTTGTTGCTGCGGGTGAGATGATAAGAAAAAATGCTCGGAGATCCAAGGTGGAGTCAGTTGGTAATCTATTGCCCGTGAGGTGTGACGTTGTTTATGCTGCTAATAATGGGGGCGAAGAATCTTCTCGTGCCCCACTCCTCAAATCAGATTCTGCTGATGAGGGAGTTTCTTGTTCCGAAGAAAAGTTGCCCCATTGGATTTGGGCCTCAAACGTGGCTATTTACTCAAATGAGGCGGTGAAGAGTAGTGCCGAAGAGGGCTCAAAACTCTTGTGGGGCTGGAATGAGGAGGAGGATGTGACTGAAACACGGAGGACACCTTTCTCCTGCTCCTCCCTCTGCTCCTTGCTAGAACTACCATTGACACTTCCAAGGCGTTTGACAATTCCAATAGTGGACGAGGAAAGATGGTCCAAGTTTTATGCTGTCTGCAGTGCTTCCTTTGCACCATTGCTTTTGGCATTCATTTGGAGTGCTAGCAATGATGATGGCCCTTTTAGCAATGGAATTGTCTATATTGTTGGTGCTGGTGCTGGGTTCATACTTGGTGTTCTTGCATTTCTGTGCACAACAGCAGATCATCCACCCCAGAGATTCTTACTTCCTTGGGTTTTGGGGGGATTCCTGATGAGTATCATTTGGTTCTACATTGTTGCAAATGAGCTTGTTTCACTGCTGGTAACATTGGGTGTTATATTTGGCATCAATCCATCACTGCTTGGACTAACAATTTTGGCATGGGGCAACTCAATGGGTGATCTGATGGCAAACGTGGCTTTGGCAATGAATGGAGGGGATGGGGTGCAGATTGCCATTTCAGGATGCTATGCTGGACCCATGTTCAACACTCTTGTTGGGTTGGGTGTCTCCATACTTCTCGGAGCTTGGCACAAGAGACCGGCACCATACATTGTTCCTAAAGATACTAGTTTGTATTCAACTCTGGGTTTTCTCATGTTAGGTCTTTTATGGTCACTTATCGTGCTGCCATGTAATAATATGCGTCCTACTAAGCTGTTAGGGATGGGGCTTATGGCCATCTACGTAGCCTTTCTTTCTTTGAGAGTCACCATTGCCATTCGTGATGTATCGTTGAATCAGAATGGTTAAGCAGACACTATAGATTTATACATAAGAGCGTGTATATTGACAACAAAATGTTTGTTTTGTTTCCAACATATATTAAAGTAAATGTTGATGTGCATCATTCCATCACAACATTAGTATCTCCAAACTTGAAGGACCATATGAAATAAGGTCATTTCCCTTGGATTACAATTGAACAGTTCGTTACTCGTGAATCCACGGGAAAATCTTGAATTGCCTAGAGCTTTGCAGCTCTGTTTCTGTATGTCCTGAGAGAACTGTCCATGTTGTTTGCTCTTATCCCCTGGATGGGAATTGTATTGTATGTGATGTATTCATATCATAGTTTCTTCCTCGTATGTTTCCAAATACCACAAGAAGATAAATAAGATAGAGATGGGCATGAACATCTTGAATCTCCCTGCAGTGGTTAAAGGAGAAGTCATCCAGAGATATATATCTCTGTTTCTGCATATGTCATGGATCTCTTCCTCATCCAAATCAATAAATTTGGTTATTTTTTATTTTGCATTTAATAGTACAAGAGTAAGAGCTTTGACTGTGCAAGAAATTGCCATGTTATTATTTTAATTATAGATGTGATTTGTGTGAATTACTTTGGATGAACAAAACAGATATTAAAAAAAAAAAGTTAGACATTAACCGTATTTTAAATAAAAAATATTTATTTTATACAAAAAGACATATATAAAAATAAAATTATACAAGTATTTAATTGCAGAAGATTTTTCCATAATTCTAATTGATTTTCTTAATGACTAATTAATTGTAATATTTTACTTGATGACTAATTAATAGTAGTAATATTTTACTTTGTATCTAATATACGAAAGACTTGATTGGTATCAAATTAAAACATATGGGAGTGCTACCAGACAATCCGTCAGCATCACCGTCTTCTGCAGCATCACCGTTCAGTTCTCTAAACCACGTACGCATTTGTGGTCTAGATTTACTGCCACCATCCCGGAAGGAAGCAGATATCATCACATCAGGAAATTGAAGTCCGGCTGGGTGGGTCCATTCCCTACTCACCCAAGAATCTGTGCCACTTTGCACGAGCCAGATAATACAACTTCTTTTAGTATTTATAAATTATTTAAATTAATTCTTCTTGTCATTTGTTAGTTTATTCTCATCTATATAAATCACATGAATTAAGAAGTTTTAAATATAATTATATTATGTTAAAAGTAATTTTTTTCTCATTCTTTTTTAATTATATCTTTATTTCTTTATAATAATAAATGAGTATATCAATAGATGATAAAAATTTTTAAAAAAATCATAATAATATATTAATAATTATAAAACGATTTATATTTAAGGATAAATAAAACATTATAAACGACTTATATTTTGATATAAAAGGAATAATTATTTTAGTAATTTTTTACCTTATTATCTATATGTAATTATATTTTGAGATAGAAGGAATAATTATTTTAATAATTTTTTTTATCATATTATCCATATATATTTATTATTTTACTCAAATTTAATTAAAATTACAAATATGAATTTTTTTGAAAAAAAATATATTTTAAGTTTCATATAATGATGACTCATTATATAGCGACGGAGTTATTATGAGTCAGTCAAAGGTGTTAAAATTGACAAGTTTCATGGTAATCAAGACAAACCTCTGGAGCTGATATTGTGGAATGCTCGCATACAGCCACCAATCCATTTATTAAACGATCGTTACGATCCGTCATCGAACTATTGGACCAAGTGGCTAGTTATTTTTCTTAATTACTTTTAGTTGTAATCCTAGTAATTTAATTTTTTTAAAAAATTATAAGTCATTATTATTAATTTATTAATTTTTTTTTGATATATTACTCATATTTTTCTAGTTACTATTAATAATTTAATTTAAAAAAATATAAAAACATTTTAAGAAGAAAAAAAATACTTGACAAAATCACTATCGGTTACATATAAATATCAACTGAGTGAGTAATATATTATAACTTAAGCTTGATGTTATATAGTAATAGAATTTTTTTTTTATTTTGAATCGGTTAAAAATGAATATCACCATTTAAAAATTACTTAAAATTTTAGTAAAAATTTAACATTACAATATTAAAAATAAATAAAATCAATCTATTTTTAAAAATCCATCTAAATCAAAACAAAATAAATAATTGTGATGGTATATAAATTATTTAATATATATAATATGTATATTTAACTATAACTTAAAGTCTCAAGTTTAAAAACCTTGTTTTGGGAAGAGAGAGTGGGAAGAACTAGGTCTTTTTGAAGGCTAACGTTGCTCTAAGAGTGGCTGGTGAATCTCTTTCCTGATAATGGAAAAAAATTTTGATGATGCACAAGAATTCAGATATTAAGTTGGGCCATATGGAGATAATAAAAGAGTGTAAATCTTACCTGTAAAATAAAAAGGAGGAGAATATCTTAAAAAAAATACTCTGTCGATCAAGTTAGATTATCTCAGAAAGAGTTCCTACCATCCTTCATTTGTACTCACGTTTAATGAGAACGTATAAATAGCAACGTGATATGTGTTGTCCATTACTTGCATGGATCTTTGCAAAATAAAGATTTTCTTCATACTGCAACTTGGCTAGATGGCGGAGTCTCCACGATTGTCGCGGGGTGATTTTTATCCCTTGGGCATGAAGGGATTATCCCTATCCCACGAGATGCTCCCTTTGGTTTGTTTTAGGGGCGGTTGCCCTGATTGGTCCCTGGGCGGCTTAGAATGATATCTGCATTCAGCCAATATTATGTGCTTGATATCTATCATAACATTTGAGCTTATGGAATTAGACCTTTGTTCAATGCTCCAACTAATTTCATCACTTCCACTCTGATCTACAAACCTTCACACTTTTCTTCTTTCCTCCCGTTTTTCTCCTTTCCTCCCGTTTTAATCTTCTTTTTTTTTTTTTTTTTTTTTTTAATCATCTCCTCTTCTCCATTTTCTCGTAATTTATGTACATCATCTTCCTCAAACTCATAGCTCTGCTCTCTTTTCCCATAGGAATCAATCTATTTCATTTAAGAACCTCTTATGAGTTGCCCAGAAATTCATAACAGTTAACTCCGTAAAGAAGAGAAAAGATGGGATCTGGACACACCTATGAAACTGGATATTACTCCATCAGCATAGCCTTGTGAGAAATAAAAGCGTTTTGTGGACCATTCCTCTTGCACAGGCTTGCTGTAACTGAGAATCCAACCTCGAGCCAAAATTCATACAAGACTAAGAAAGCCTCGGAGAAGCTAAATTGAACCCGAATTCAGGGTAGAGGAAAAATCTTCTTTTTCAATCCAAATCACGAGGGTGTGTGTGTGTGTTTTAACTTTTAAGAAGTGGAGAAGACAGAAAATTTTACTGAACAAAATCATCCAAATAGATTCTTAAGAGTTCTGAAAACTTAAAAAATATTTTTCAAAAATTGAAAATTAACATCCATTAATTTAATATTCTTTACTTATTATAACTAAGAAACAACACAATCTAAAAGTTGTAAAGTAGTAATTATAAAATTCTATTGTAATCCACATGAATAAATATAATTATATATAAAAAATAATTTTCATAAATAAAACATTTGGGAATTTGACTTCATTCATTTAACTGATTTACTTGATTAGAGTTTGATTTTGTAGAGTCGAATTCAAAGAATTTGATATGCACCATGTAAATTAAAAGAAATTTAGTATGTTAAGATTTTCCCTTTTAAGAGCTTTTGATAAATGAAATTTAGCCACTTCATAAAAATCAAGTCTTCTAAACAAAACGAATGGAAACCTAACAATTTATTATTTGCCCCCTCTCCAAATGGCCATAGATAGAATGGTATGGGGTTGGGTTGGGTTGGGAAATCTCATCCTGTGAGATCCAGTCCAAATCTAATGGGCCCAACACAGTTTCTCTTTCTCCGAAGGGATGGCATACTACGGATTCTATTGAATTCCATTTGGTAATTTTGGAAATTCAGAAAGAATTTTCATTCGTTCTGTACTAAACCCAACCCAAAAAAAAAAAAAAAAAAAAACTGAAAATTCTTATGGTACTGTTGAATTGAGACGGCACTTCGAATCATCGGAATCGATCATCGCCGTTGATACCTGAACTACGACGACGACCGGAATTGAAGATGATGCACATGACGCTGTACTGGGGTAAAGAATTGACTCTCCTGTTCCACTCGTGGAAGACAGAATCCTGGCTGAGTTACGCATTCACTTTACTCTTCTGTTTTCTCCTATCCCTCTTTCATCAACGCCTCGAGGCTCAACGTTTCCAACTCAAGTCCATCAACGACCCACCGCCATCATCGGGACTTTCTGGGTCTTCTTCTGATAATGTTAACTTAATTTTTCGCAGGCTGGGTCCGATTCCGTGCACCAGAATCGCCTCCGCGGCGCTGTTCGGAGTCACCTCTGCGATTGGTTACGTAATCATGCTGGTCATAATGTCTTATAATGGAGGTGTTCTTGTGGCCGTGGTATTGGGTTTGAGCATGGGATACTTTTTGTTCAGAACTGGAAATCTTCTGGATAGAGAAGATGTTAGGATTCCTGTAGAAGATAATACATGTGCTTGTTCTTAAATTAAATTTTTGTTCATTAATATTGTCAAAAATTATTATCATATAAAGAAAAAGGTGTTGATCTTTTATGGAGCATCTTGTGGGATGAATGAATTTGTTGGAAAATACACAGTTAATTCTTTGAGTTGTGTAGTCATGTGTTTCATTTTTGTGATACTGTGGTGGAAGAAATTAAATTTCATGATGGCTTTTGTCCTTTGCATTCTGAAGCTGAGTATGAAAATTTCCAGATGAAGTAAGAATTTGTGGCTGAAATTTCTTTCTTGTACACTACGTAAACAGAAACGTAGATTTGAAGAAATTCTTTCAAGCTTCCGTAGCCAATGAATACAAGTACAATATGACTTAAACGGTAGAATTCCTTAATTGCATCAAATTGAAAGTTAATTGTATTTGCACATCATTAAAGGAATATCCTGACCTTTTTATCAAATATTAAACAGTTAATTAATCATCCATTAGGAAGAATGCCAAATGATTACAATCTCTCCTTCTTTTGGTTGGATTTCATGGATTTCAGCATCGGGTGGATCCATCATAGATGTAGTCAAGGATGGCAATGACTCCAAACACAAATGCCTGATCAATTCCAGGCTTTACCACTACATGGTAGAGATCTTTCCCGGCCATCACTTCTTCTATCTCCTTCTTCACACCAACCTGTGCAACAGAAAATCCAGGTTTCGTAATTGGAATTGATTTAAGGGGACTTGTCATTTTGAAATTATTGCCAAGGCATACATATCTAGGGCACATGGGACATTCTGCCCCTTATTGGTTAGACACAAGGTCAAAATGGGGCAACTAATAAAAAAGACATAACAACGAGGAGCTCTTTGAAAAATATGAGACTTGGGCAAATATTGATGGGCGGTGAGAAAAATCAAGAAACGGAAAATTTAAGTAAATCAAACTCACTTCTGCTGCAACGTCGCCACTGGAATCAACTAGGCTGCATGCTCTGGCTGGAAAATCTCCTCTGATTTCAAATTCGCTGTATTTGCTGTATTCCTTGGAGGCAATGGAGATTCTGAATGGATTGTTCTTCAAAAGACATTGATTTTGCTCTTTTAAGCAGAAAACCAACTTTGGAGAACCATCAAAATCAACACTGTAGCCCTTCCAGCGCTTGTTAATGCTCAATGCCTCAACTATTCCTCCCTGTAAGAATCAAGAAAGCATGGACAGAAAAATATAGCCTGCGTCATTAAATTTGTCGGGTCCTCATCAAGATTTCTTGATAAATGGACATGGGCATTTCTTGAATCATCGTCATACCTTTCTTCTGATAAGCAGTAATTCATTTCCATCCCCATCCCTTAGCATCAGTTCATTCTTTTTTCCAAGAAACCCACAACCATCAACCCTGAAATTGACCATTTGGTTACAATCAACGACCACAACGCCTCCTCCATTCACTACATGTGGCCTTCTTCGAACCACAAAAACTTTCTCAGATGAGGAACAATAAAGCTTGCTAACTATTGGTTCCATCCTCTTTCAACTCTACCAATATTGCTTTCTGTATCTAAATCTTAACAAAGAATATTTTTGACTGAATATTTTGATGTTTACCTTAATCATAAAACAGCAATGTGTTCTTATTATAAACACACAAAAAAAGGCACAGAGTAGGTGTCTCAAGTTCAAGAGTTTGGCAACCATCAATTGACTATTCTCATTTACAACCAAGAATCTCTCGATTGAGTGTAAATTATTCATGGCTTCGTTGATAGCTTTCCCAATTAATCTTATCAAAATCAAATTAGTTTCATTCGTGAGTTTCTTTTTCCAAAAGCGACGCAAGAAAGTCTTAAGGTTGCTGTTTGAAAATTTGGCGGCCTAAAGACTTTCGAGAGAATATTTATAGTAAACTAGTCATTAATTGGTAGAATATATGCTCCAAGGAAATTCCTAACAAGGGCCATTATAATTTATAGGAGTCACAAAGTAAGGTTCTTCCGGTGAGTTTGATTGATGATAAGAAGTTCTTGCGACGCCACCCCCACGGTACGTGGAACATACCAGGAGGATCAGGATGTGATCAAATTGACATCATAAATATATGATATTAATCTACAGATCTGTCTTGGATGGGAAAATCCTTGGCCAAGTTCTCTTTTTCCAATTTTGGGAAGTTTTTACTTTTTCACGAGATTAGTTGATTGCACTCCATTGTTACGAGACCAAGTTTTTGGAATAACATGGAACAGGGGTTCTTTATTAGTATATTTATATCTAAAATGAACAAAGAAGATTGTTTCACTTTCACCCATCACCTGCCAAAAATATATCAGATCTGGTTGAAATTCCACCAATACATAAATGTATTAGAGGAAGAAGGAAAACAGAGATTTTCATTCCAGTGGGTCCAATAGTACATATATGTTCTTGGATCAAAAGGAAACGGTAGTCAAAATTCTGCAGCAGTAGCACAATTTTTCCCATCATGGGTTTAGTAAAAATAATAGCCAAAGAAACAAAACTGTATAACCATGGTCCCTAATGAAAAGAAAAAGACCAGACCTAAGAGGAAATGCAGAAGGGTAAGCCCAGAACAATTATATCTATCTTGATAAAGATTGTAGACAGAGACAGTTGATGAAAGTGAGTGACCAAGAAAGTCCAACTAAAACCCATGTCTCAAAATTAGAAATGACTCCATTGAATGCTTTTTTCTTGGTCCTTAGTGTGATACTAAGGCATTGGCCAAAGAAAACGTGGATTTTCCTGCAGATATTGGGATCAATAATAATAAGTACTCCTGCTGATTAAATACAGATGTTTATTACATGAGTATTGCCTTTCTTCCTTCCCTTCACTCCTTCACGTGACTTTCATCAAATGGGAATGGTACCGATTCAGGAACCACTTGCTGGCTTCAACATGTCATGATCCCATCAAACATCTGTAACTCATAATTGCTCTGCTGCTGCTGCAGCACTCGCCATCATCATCCTCGTCGTACAGTTACACCGATCGGGCTATTAGTTTCCTATGCCTATTACATATCTCATATTCTTTTTCCGTTGTAGCGGTCACTTCAATTTTTTTGGGTACGAAGCAAGCACATTTAATATTGTATAGATAAAATTACATGTTTAGGCATAAGCAGATTTATTTCAACTATCCAATAATTTGAAAAGTTATGATCTATAATACACTATATGAATAGAATACTATGCTTGCCGGGGGTTATTCATTGTCAACTCAATATAAATAGAACAATGTGCAGGTAATTTGGCTATAATGAACCGAACTATAGTTAAGTGAAGAATATGAAGACGTGATTTTTATTTTAAAATTTCTCACCCGACTAAAAATACTAAGAAAAATAAAATAGGAGTCAAAACAAAGTTGATTCACAAAAATAAAAGGAAAATTAGTGATGATGGTATCATATTTTTTTTTATCAAAATCAATTATAATATTTGATTTTTTTTCTATCAAATCAATACTTATACTATTTACAAGCTATCAAATCGATATTTTCGATCATTCAATGATAATTTTTTTACCAGATTAATATGTATACTATTTACAAGATGTCAAATTAATACCCTAAATCGATGAGTTTTGACTAAAAAATTGAAGTTTTGCTGGAAAAATTTTTTTATGTGATCAGAAATATTACTTTAACAATTTGTAAATAATAGATGACCGATTTAACAAAAACGAATCAAATATTACAGTTAACTTTAATAAAAAAAAAATTATATAGCTAATCTCCCAAAATAAAAAGAAAAAGTATGGTTTTGCGAAATCCTTTTTCACTGAACCGGGAAAGAGAGGCATGTCTGTACTCTTAAAAATGGCTACTCTTCAGGTGTACATCTGGGCTCTGATGCATTTCACGTTATAGTGTTTTCGAGTTGGGTCCACTTTTTATCTCATGTGTTTGATAACAAGTTATATATAAATAAATATATACGAAAATATTTTAAAGAATAACATTTCAGTTAAATTCTTAATGTTTAAAGTTAATGGTCATCTTTATTTAAAAAATAAATAAATTAAATTAAATTAAATATCTTCAGATTTTAATTTATAAAAAATATTTTTTTAATAGAATAATTTATTTTTTCTTAATAATTGTGTTAACTGCTGACTGTCAGAAGAGCACTTTATAAATATAGTTTATAACACTTTATAGTATTAATATATATATACACAAAAGTGATATAAAATACTCCCTTTAAATTTATAACAATCAATAGTAAGTTATAATAATAATAATAATAATAATATCTGCTATAAAAAAATTATTTTTGTAGATCTATTTTATATAAACTAAACTTTAAGTGTACTTAATCAAGGTTTATTTATTTTGAAAAAAAAATATAATTTATTGTTAATTTTGACTGTTAAAGATTTAACAGTATACTCCGTAGTATTTTTATGGACATATAAATGTTATTGTGAAAAACGGAGTTTACTTTATGGAACATTCTTCTTAAATATATAATGGTCAACTTTGAAGCCGTGCCTTCATAAACATCTTACTAGATAGATATCAAATTTGAATTTAAAAAAAAAAAAAATCCAAGCTTGAATTCGTATCTTGGGTGTAAGAAAGTATGAAATTTTGCATCTCCCTAGTGCAATTCTGCTTAAAATCCCAAATTATGTTTTAAAGAAAATTTGAATCTTAAATCCTTCAAGCGTACATAAACCTTCCAAAATTACAGTTTGTTTTCTTACGAGGAGTATGTGGCTAGGTTCATGTATGAATCTCAATTATATTGCTAGAAAGGTTAATATGCTTAAGGGAGCTGCGCTGTGAAAGAAGGGAGAGAAAGAAAGTAATGAGATTTTAGGGATTTTGTCTTTTTTGTTTTATGTGATGTTTATATATATATATATATATATATATATATATAAACTATAGTTAGACTATAAATGAGTTAATTTGAACTTATATATATTTATTTATTTAGATTTATATATCTAAAAGAATTTTTAATATATATTATATAAAATAATTTATTTTATATATTATAAATATGATATAACTGATTTATTATATAATTTATTATTTTTATATATATTATGTTTTTAAAATATATATATATATAAAGACTTTTTATATTGTATATAGTATTTATATATAATATATATGTTTTTTTTTTTTAATTTGTAGTCACATGGATAGTTCCCACCATAAAATGAAGTCTTCAAATAATATTATCTTATTTATCCAAAACCACAAACTATGCATCTTAGAAGTCTTTTAAGTTGATATATAAATATATATATATATATATAAATAATAAGGATAATTAATAGATGTAATTTTATATTAATTAGACTAAATTTTGATTTTAAAATAAAATAGAATTATAGTTGATGGGGACAAACTGAATTATTATTTTAATTTATTTATATGGATATGCACATCCGCGAAGGGATCTTTGTCCAAATTCCGCTCCATCAATAGTTAACTTTTCCTCTTAATCAATCATTAATTCATTGTTTATAAAATAATAATTATAAAGTAGTGAAAACTACATCTAGTTTAAATATTTATATTTTTTTTTTTATTAAAATGACTTGAATGGAGGGAATATATTATTGAGAGATACTTTTCTTTAGTAGGGATCGATATTATTACTACAAACATCCCTTGCGATATTCTTCAAAAAAATCCCACTACCCTCCTTGAGATGTGACACTTCAATAATAGTAAGGTTTCATCAAAATAAAGTTTTAAACAAAAATAACCTTTCTTAAAATTAAACTAAATACTCTCTCATTCATTGTGGAATTCAACGTCTTTAATTATCTCCATTTCTAATAGTAACTTTTTTTTTAAGTTAAAAATTTGTGTAGAACTTCATAATTGTCCCACTGTTAATTCCATTGATAAAAGTGATAATGACATAATTTTCATTAAATTTAAAAGAATAGCATAAATTTTTTTTGATTAAATTATTTATTAAGTTTTTCTAATTTTACCCTTGGTTTGATTTTCTTGATAATTAATATTCAAGATGATATCATTATTTGCACCCAAGAACGTAATTGAATGGTTTTGAAGTGAAACTTACCTAAAGCAGATTGGATTTATTAGCAAAATGATATATCATTAAATGATTTATATTTTAAAACGAAAGGACTACAATATTCCTAGCATTTGTTAGGGTTTACAACGTTCATGTGGCTCACAACATTCACGAACAGGAAGATGAAGACAATAGGGTGGACATGATGAGACCAAACTTTAATTAACCCATCTAATGTAATGGCGGTTGTATCTTATCTATTAGTGCTTGGTTATATTTGTATATTGTCATGTCAAATCTGATTCATGTACATTACAGAGATAAGTTTTTAATATAGTTTTAATTCAAGTTTTGTTTAAAAAAATATCAAACACTTAAAAGATTGAACGTATCTAAATATCTAAAGTTTTAAAAAATAAGTGGTGAGTGAAGAAAGGTGGGAGGTATAATAATAATAATAATATTATTATTATTATTATTAAATGACGTATAAAAGGGATCCAAGGAGGAGTATTAAAGTACTACCTTTGTTTCTTTTTAAAAATTATTTAAGACTTTGAAAATCAATAATATTTATATGAATTTAATTCTAATATTTAATGTGATTAGTAGGGTTAGATTGAAAATTTTTACTCAATGTTTCTTGAAAAATGAAAAATTATTTAAAAAAAAAATTCAAAATGACTGCTATTTTAAAATAAAAATTTATTCTTAAAATGACTTCTAAAAATAGACAAATCACCTAATAAAATCATACATATACCTGATATTTGAAACAAAATGATAGAGTACATACATAGAATTTAATGAGAAATCTAGAGTCTAAAGAGGTCATATTTTTTGAGAAGTTCCCATCTTGATGAGACTGAACCAGCTAATTCCATGTGGCGGCAGCAGCAATTGTGCCCCATTTTATCAGTCTTGATCGATGAGGGTGTTATGGCCACTGTCGCACACACTGCCCATTTTGTCATGGTTTTCATATAGATCGATATATGCAACAAAATTGCAGAATATGACGATTCTCATCTCTGTTAACGGTACTCGTACTCCTAGCTGAGAAAGAAAGGAAGGGTCAAAGCCACGATGATTGCTCATGCGACTAGGCTTTGCTATGGGCCTATGGCATCCTCAACACAGTAGTGCTAGTATTATCTCTTACTATACCCTTAAATTGGAATCCCAGGAAGTAGTATTATGGGAAACCGCACCCTTCCATAACCTGCCTTTTTCATTCACCTTTGTCAAAATCTCTTTCTTCTTCTTATAACATTTTTACTTGTGTCCATATTTTTACTTGTGTCCATAATTTTCTTTTTTTACTTTTGGGGATCTTATAATTTTTTTAAATGTGATTAGATATGTAATTTTTACTTGATTTTTATTCTTTTAGACAAAGTCAAAAGCGAGACTAATTTTTTTTTTTAACCCCTAAAGATGTTTAGTTTGTTTACTGTAGTAGCCAAGCTTCCTAGCCTATCTATAGTGAAAACTCCAACCTATCTATAAGAATATGATCTTATTGCCTTTGGAAATTTAAATCCTTTAGAGATTTTTATATAGATGCCTTGATCCATGGATCCATAAAAATAAGCATAACAACATCCATTATTTGCATATCTGAGTCCTTCTAGTATAGCTTGACTAATAAAATAACGAAAGGTGATTGCATCCACGGGAGAATATGTCTCCTCAAAATCAATTCCAGGACTTTGGGTAAATTTTGTGTGACTAATTAAGCCTTATAACTTTGTTTTGTTCATTTCCCCTTTGCACAAATACCCATTTAAACCCAACAGGGGTTATGACACTTGTCCAAAAACTTTTTTTGTTTTTCTAACCAGTTTAACTCGACATTGATGGCTTCTTTCCACTTAAGCCAATCATCCCTCAACCATCAAGCGTCAATCGATGTAGGTTTTAGATCCTCATCATCATATATGATATTATGTGCAATATTGGCAAAATATATGTCGACACAAATTTTCAGTTGGCCATATATTTTTTTCATCAAGACAGTTCATAAAGATCTCATCATTCTCATTGTGTTTGTTCAAAATGTCGTTATGCTTATTCACAACATTTTCAGGTAGCTGCTTTTCATCTTTAATATGAGCTATGCTTAGGGCTTTTTCGAGAAGTGATATACCATCAACTCCTTATAAATTAAATGAAGTAATATGTGCTCAATTTCCTTTTCAAGGGTTCTTATCTTTAGAACCAAGGGGAATACCTACCACATTTTTTGGAAAAAATTCACTTGCTTGTCCTTAAAGGACATTAAATAATGGAACTTTGGCAACCGGCTAAATATTTGTTACTTGGTTGAGATCAATAAATGCGTCTGGAAGACGATTAGCTAGTTCTTGCAAAATAATCATTTTTTGAACCTCATGTTTAGTTTGGTTAGTACGAGGATGAAAATGAGCGAAGTGGGAATGCTCCAACCGATCTCATGAATTTAGTTTCCCAGCTGCTTTTTCAATTCTCCCCTAATGTTGGGAACACTGCCTCGTCAAAATGACAATCATCCAATCGAGCAGTGAATTAGTCTTTCGTCATAGGCTCAAAATATTTAATTATTGATGGAGACTCATAACCAACATATATTCCTAATCTTCTTTACGGACAATTTTAGTATGTTGTGGTGAAGCAATCAGCAAATAAACTGCACATCCAAATGTGCTAAGATGGGAAATATTTGGTTCCTTTCCTTGAACCAATTGCATAGGGAAAATAGAATTATAACTTGTTGGCCGAATTCTTGCTAACTCAGCTACATCTAAGATGGCATGTCCTAAGATAAAGATGACAATTTTACTTATTAAAAGGAAAGATCGTGCTATCAATTGAAACCTTTCAATGAACGATTTAGCAAGACCATTCTCCATATGAACATAACTCACCGGATGTTTTAACTTTTTCCAATTGATTGACTATACTCATCAAATGTCAAGACCTATACTCTCGATATTATGGTTTGGGAAATATGATCTCAGTTTTATTATTTGTGCCAATAGCGGTTAAAGGCTAAGTTTCTTTGAGAGCAAGCAAACATGTGACCATCTTGTAGAGGCATCAATAAGGTGTTGGGAATTATGTACATAAAAGCAGCGGAAGATAAAATTTTCACAATTCCGATCCAGGGTCCAAGTACATTATG
>JAWZTD010036927.1:0-13283 GCA_035221335.1 Echites panduratus | reverse complement strand
CTCCTAAAGGATTTGTCCTCAAAAAATCTTCAAGTCTTGAAATATAAACTTTATCTTTGTATCCTTGGTCTCTATCACTACTATAAATACTTCTTATTTTGTATTCAAACTCAACTAATCTATTTTGAATCCAAATTACAACTTCTTTTTGAGAGAATTTTCTGATCAGACTTGTGAGATCTTAGGAAACTCTTTTAAGGTTATTGAGTGATTACAATTAGGCTATCAACTACTTTGGTTAAGGTATTGATGTGTCTTTACAAATCAAGAGAATGGTTGATGAAGATTTGTATCATAGGTCATTCTAATTAACCAAATCCAAACCTCAATTGAATCATGTGAATTAAGTGTGATATTTGATTTTGATTGCATCCTAACATCAATCCAATTTAGAAAATCACATCAGTAGAGTATATTGAAATGTTTCCATACATCATCGAACACAAACAAGGTAAGGAAAATGTGGTGGTGGATGCTCTTTCAAGAAGATATATTCTAATCAATACTCTTGGAGTTAAATTGCTTGGTTTTGAACTTCTCATAGATTTGTATGAAAGTGATGATGATTACAAACATATTATTGTTGCAAGTACCAAATGAGCTTATGAGAAATAATACTTGCATGATAGTTTTCTACTTAAGGAGGACAAATTGTGTGTGCCTAGATGCTTAATAAGGAAATTACTTTTGCTTGAAAGCCATGGGGAGGTCTAATGGGACATTTTGGTATTACAAAGACTTTAGACACCCTCAAGGAACATTTTTATTAGCCTCACATGAAGAAATACGTCATTAAGTTTGTGACGATTATCTTGCTTGCAAAAAAGCTAAATCTACCATCAAACCACATGGTCTTTATATGCCTTTACCTATACGAAATCTACCAAGGAAGATTGAGAAACTTATCAACGAAGGTCATTTGCAAAAGTTTTTTCATAAGCAGGAGAACCAGTCGACCAGCTATCTCAAGAACCACAAAGACCCCTTGTAAGAGAAATCAATGCAATTGAAAGAAGGTCTAAGAAAGCACAAAGGGCAGATGCAGATCCTGACAGTCTCCTTGTAAATAGGAGATTTCTTGGTCAGAAAAATACTAGTCGACACAAGGAGTATAGTAAATGTTCTATACAAAAGGTATATTGAGGTCTATTAATCCAGACAAGTACAGCACTCGCGAGCTTCAATGGATCCACTATGTATGCTAAAGGAGTCTTGAGAGTCTCAACAACAGTCACTGTGGATAAAAAAAGTATAATAGAGGTCATGGATTGGCTCGTGATGGATGCTCTTAGAACCTATAATGCTATACTGGGTAGAAAATGAGTCATGGACCTTCAAGAAGAAATCTCACTTGCAGAATATTGCATAAAAATCAAGGTAGGACTAACCTGGTTGACTCTCAGCAGAGATAGACAAAGTTCTTCAAAATACTATTTCATGGAGGAAGACACTCATCCCGATGACCATGTTGACAAGCAAACACCAACGGACCTCTAGATCTTTCAAAGGAGACCAAAAGATCAAGAGTAAAAACTATACAAATAGGTGAAAAGGTGATGTGATCTCTTAGTTATTTCGAAATCGCACCGAAGATAGGATTTCACCTAGGTTTTGGTTTAGACTAGTTAGAATGACTTATGGGATAGATTCTCATCAACCATTCTCTTGATTTGGAAGACTAATCAATACCCTAATCTAAGTGATTAACAACCCTAGTGTAATTCTACAAGAACCCTAGAAGAGTTTTTGAAAGAATCTCATAATTCAAGACAAAGTCTTGATTTTTGCCCTTAGAGCAGAGAAGAAGCGTTGCTTCAATTTTCACTCAACTCAAAATTAATTGTGTTTATTACAAGAAGAAGGCTTATTTATAAGCCAAAAACTTAACTAAACAGAGCTGGAATTAATTGCATAAAAGGGCCCTAATATGTAAGAAAATACAAGAAAAAAGAAAAGGAAAAGAATGGAATTCGCTGCTGGAAAATCACTGTAGTTGTTCGGCGCCCGACAGAAGCTTCCGGACATCTGACAGCTCTGTTTCCCCACTTTTTAGCACCACTTTTCAGCATTCTTCTAGCCAACTTGATGCCATTTTAAACCATGTTTTCTTCGCAATTTTATGGCATGAATTTGAGGACTTTAAAGCTTCCAAATGTGTGTCATTCAACCCTCTTGAAGTCCATAATTTCCATCTAGTTTGTATTGTTTCATCAAGCATGACTTCAACTTGAAAGTTGATGTACAATGTTGTCTTTTGTTCTTCTTCAAACTTGTATGTTTTGAACCTGCAAGTCTTTAATGTTTTGAACAATGTACAATGTTTTTTTAACTTGCAAGTCTTTAATTCTCCCATGAATGTGTCTTCAAGTTACCTTTTCCCTTGATGGCATGATTGGTCTTCAATCACTATTTTGAACCGTTCCTAGGATCATATCAAAAGGTGTTCCTAAACATAGAGTTCCATTAAAAGGAATTCAAATAGGAGAAAGCCTCCATCCTGCAATCAAAGAAGAGCTCGTAAATACACTTCGGGAGAATTTGAAAGTCTTAGCTTGGAAACCTACTAACCTTGAGGGAATTGATAGGAGCATAGCAGAGCACAGATTCGGGTTAAAGCCTGGGGTGAAGCCAGTGAAGTAGGAAAAAAAAAGGACATTTGCTCACAAGAGAATAGAGATAATAGCTTGGGAAGTCCAAGCCCTCCTCGAAGCTAGGATGTACCCAAAGTGGCTAGCAAATCTAGTGGTAGTTCCTAAGAAATATGGAACGTGGAGAATGTGTGGACCTCACGACCTTGAATAAGTATTTCCAGAAAGACTCCCATCCACTTCCTAACATCGACCAAATGGTAGACTCTACTATAGGGTATCAATGGTTATGTTTCCTGGATGCATATAAAGGATATCATCAAATACCCATAGAACTGGTAGATGCAGAAGAAACCTCTTTCATAACAGTGGTCAAGACCTATTGCTGCACCAAGATGCACTACTAGAAAAATGCAAATTAAAGGGGGAGAATAAAGGGGGAATTTCAAATTAATTTCCCCTTTAAAACAGTTTAAAGGGGGATTCAAGAAAAAAAATTTTCCACCTTCAACAATGGCGTTATAAAAATTTAAAGACTGAAGAAGGTAGAATTCCACATTTAAATTAAAGGAAAAACCTCCCCCCTCTAATCCGCCTTTAATTTAAAGACAGAATAAAGGAGGAAAGTTCCTCCTTTAATTCTCCTTTAAATTTAAAGGGGGTTAAAGGGGAACCCTTTGAATTCCCCCTTCTTTTTTATAATATTCTCCCTCTATTTTCCCATATGTATTGTCAAGTAGCATTTTAAAAGAGGAATTTCCCCTTGAATCCCCCTTTTTTCCACCTTTAATATAAAAAAATCCCCCCTTTAAAATAATAACATGACACTTTTTAATATTATTTGAAAAAATAATATATTATTATATAATATAATTTTATATATACATCCTCTATATAATAAACTCTAAACTACACAAGTAAATAATAATATATAATAAAATTTTATATATATCAAATTAATATAACAATAAAAATAAAATACATGATCATTATAAATTCTTTAAACTCACGTTTAAAGACCTAATAAATCGGCAAGGCCAAAAAGGCTTACTGGTCTTTTTATGTAGTGTAAACCATCATTGTTCTAATACAAGAAAGGAGATACAAAGAAACTCATGAAAAAAATGCTGGCAAGTTTCCACAATAAATGTTGGCAAGTTCCACCTCCAGATAGGCTATGCCAATGCCCAGCAACAAGAGATACAAACATCTGTATTACAAAAACAAAAAAGAGCCCCAAATATTAGTCATCAATTTCTAACATTTTCATGTAACAAATCCAAAAAAACATTTTATTAAATATCTCCCAGCAAATGTTAACATTTTTCATAATTAAGAATACCAAAAGATCAGAATGAGCAAGCCACAATAAGAATGCTCAACACAATGATATCTCACATTCTTATATTTCACCATAACATCACAAGGAAATGCTGGTCAAGGCAACTGGCAGGTATGTCTGACATGGTGACACGGTATCACAAGGAAAGTTGACATGGTATCCATGGCTGCCATGTTTTGCCACCATTCATGTTCCAATCCATATGCATGGTGAACCCCAATAAGTATCAATTCACCAAATAAGTAGCCAATCACTAAGAACTCATAAATCAAAGCACCAAGGACAGAGAATCAAAAGAATTTCCAGAACAAGAAAACAGAGCATGTGGTTCATCGTGCTGGAAAGATAGATAATCCAAAAGCTCAAATAAAACTCTGCTCATCTGAAGCTTCAGAATATTAATTCGAGTCCGTCCCAGTTGATTCTAGCTTGGCCCCGTTCAAAACTTCCTCTCGGTCGTAGCTCTTGGTCTCCTCTGCTTTCTCTTGTTTTCTTTCGTTTCTCACTCTATTTCTGCAATTTCCCTCTTCCTCTATCCCCTTTCAGCCGTATAAGGGGAAAGCCAAACTTGAATATTCCTACATCTTATAAGGTATAATTGGATTAAAAAATTTTAAAATAAAAACAAAATAAGAATAAGAATAAAAAAGCAGAGACCAGAGAGAGAGAGACGACTGCATAGACAAAAAAACCCAGTCCCAGCTTCATTAAAAAAAAAAAAAAAAACTCCTTCTCCTTTCACTCTTCTAAGCAAACTCATCATTCTTGTCAATCTAAGCTAACTATTAAAATGCCTTTTAAGGAAATTCATCTAATAATCAAAACCCAAACTAAACTGGAAGTGGAAATTGCAGATACATAATAGGCAGATAAATAAGCAAACAAGTCAGGATATCAATAAGCCTCGAAGTTTAAGCACGTGGAGGTGGATAACAGAATATCATTGCCATTTTCTTTTTCTTTTCCTTTCAGAAGAAGATAACAGTCAAGAAGACATTTATAAAAAAAGATTCAAAGAGATTCACTAACATTTTACGCGCCCCATCCACTATGAACGGAATTGAAAACAAAAAATGATTGGCTCGCATTAAAATGAAGTAATACAGAACACACAATTATATTAAAAAGCATTCTCATTCTAAAGAAAGAATGACATCAGCTACTTAAAAAATTTAAATTTACAACCTTACTAGTACAGGTCTATATGAACTGCACAACGTCTCCTAGCAATTTTATTTCCAGGAAATCTAACAATGGTACAAAAAGTAGAAATCAAATGCTTTCAGCTGCAAACAACACAAATATCAGGGCAGAGTAGCAAAAGACTGCCAATAGTATACACCATGACTGCCGGAATAATGTCTCTAAAAAATACGCAGTTCCAACTGCTTCAATTTTTTATTATAAAAAACTACTTGAGAAGAAATTGCTCAGCCAAGAGTAAAACAATTGGCAGTTGAGCTTTGGGCCCTGCTATATCTTTAATTGCCATGAATACCACTTCTCCAGCATTGCAACTATATCAATATATCACTAAATTGAAGATAGGACTTTAGGTTGCATAAAGATAAGTACCTGCTCAGAGAAACACTTGTCATACATTTTTTTAACCGTCATCTTAAATCAAGAAATTCCCAAACCTGAATCTTCATCCATTATCCAGACAAAAGGGCGCATGTCACATCGGGGCGCTGCAACTGTTCGGTATATATAAAGTTTGTCAACAGGACAACTTTCTGGCCTAGCATCTGGGGGTCCACTCTCATCTATAACTTCAACATTAAGCCACGGCATCTTCTGACGTAGCAGTTTACATACTTCAAAACTTACAGAGCAAGAAGACATCCAAAGGGATCACATTGCCTAAAGGTTTGCAGCATTCAGTCCTCGCACACCTAATTGTTTCATCCTCCTTGCAATTGCTAAACCCATATATTAGATGGTAGTATATAGTATGTTCCTCACTCTACAAATCCAGTCATTCATCATTAAATTTTTGGATTATGAATGTTCCCCAGCCTAATTCATGGCACAAACCGCATCAATCTAGCGCAGCTATGACTGGAAATGCTTCCATTTGAGAAAATGGAAGGGCCACACATGAATTAAAGGGAACAATTTCAGCTTTCATATAGAAACATCAAATATTTGAACCAGAAAATTCAAAGTAGATGAAAAGATGGTCTCTCACTGCATGTAACACACTCATCGAGCAGCTTTGCAGATAAACCCTAGCCCGCAGGCTTGGAAAAAAGTAGTTCTAACTTGCAAAAAGGGGGAAATTGGGTTCTGGCTAAGAGGCGTGTAAATGGATTTTGGGAGGAGAATAAAGTAATATGTAAATTGGGTTTTTGAAAAACGGAACGGGGGGAAATGAAAACCAACAAACAAGCCAAGCAGGAATGAGGTAAAAAAAATGTAGAAAGAAATTCATAAAAATGAAAATTGATACATTAAAATAATTAAATGAATTAATAAACGTCCTTAATTTTTATTAATTCTAATTCTAAAAAATGTCCTTAATTCTAAGTTTTAATTTTTGAAGAGATTTATAAACGTCTTTAAATTGATTAATAATATTAAAATTAACTATAAATGTCCTAAAAACTACTTAATAAAAATACTTAATTTTTTCTCATGTAAACGTCCTTAATAATGGTGTATTAGTTACATATAAGCATGCTTAAATCAAACATCCCTAAAGCCCATTTTTTGCTTAGTGATATTTTATTATAAATAGAATAATTTGTATAATTAATATAAAATGATAATGAATTAATTAAAATATAGAAATAATATTCTAATATTACAATGATATATATATTCAATTTTAATAATTAATTTAAAAAACTATATAATCGAACATAATTTCTTGATATATAAAAATGTCAATCAGACGATCTACATAATATTCACTTTTCCAAATTCATATCTTCTATGTCCTAAAATTCAATTTCTTCATCTTCCACGATTAGGCCATAATCATCTACACATCAACATTTGTGTTCAAGGAGTCTATCTCCTCCATTGAAAACATTAGATAAACAATTAATGGTGAGGCCACATCTCGTACAACATCATTCACATGAGAAGGTAGATAATTCTAGTACTATTTAATAAGAACATATAGATTTGTAACATTAGCTATAGTTCTTTTGTTAGGTGTCTGGTAACCAAAGTAAGTGAGGATATGAAGTTCATGTCAAAAAGAGTATCCCAATAAAACTTCATCACAAGTCTTATTAAGGCAACAAAATATTTTGAATTCTTTACAGTAATTTCCTTTTCTACAACCATTGGAGACCAACTTATGT
Organism: Echites panduratus; assembly: GCA_035221335.1. Classification (NCBI taxonomy): domain Eukaryota; kingdom Viridiplantae; phylum Streptophyta; class Magnoliopsida; order Gentianales; family Apocynaceae; genus Echites; species Echites panduratus. The sequence continues at coordinate 6,039 of JAWZTD010036927.1, read as the reverse complement.
TGAATCTCTTGTCAATATATAAATATATATATATATATATTTATATGAAAACTACATGCTCTTTTTTTCTTAAGAAATAATTTTATTGCCTTGCACTTCTTTTAGGGGAAAAATAGTTTTGGAAAAAAGATATTTGATACGAATTTTTTTTTATTCTTGATAAAGTTCAGGGTAAATGTTGTAGCTCTTATTTAACTATAAAAATAAAAATTATTTGCCAATAATATCTATTATTATTGCATTATAATGAAAATTGGAAGATTCAAAAGGATTTTATAATCAATATCAAAATTTAATTTATAGTTTAGTTGTTTTTTTTACAATGTTATTTCCGTTCGAAATTGAAATTTTCTATTTATATTTTGATTCGTCTATCTGAAATATTTTATTTTTAAAATAAATTAAGGTTTAGAGGAATTTAGTAAATAAAATTAAGCCCAATAGAGGGTGTATGAATAAAACAATAACAAAAAGTTGATTTTCAAGTGGGTATGTATATATAGAAAGGGTTGAAATTTAAAGAGGGATTAAAGGGGAAAGTCCACCTTTAAATTGTACAAGTGTCAGATTCTAAAAATCAAAAGGGAATTAGAGGTGGATCCTTTATTTTTAAAGGGGGAGTTGCCCCTTAAAATTCCTCCTTTGAAATTTTAAAGGGGGAATTCACCCTTTAAATCCGCCTTCATTCCCCCTTTAATTTGAAGGCGGAAATCCGCCTTTAATTTTTCCCCTTTAAACTGTACAAGTGTCAGATTTTAAAAATCAAAAGAGGGATTCGAGGCGGAATTAAAGGGGGCCTTCCCTCTTTAAAAATAAATTGGGAATTCCCCCTTTAAATTAAGGCGGAAATTCAGCATCTAATTTTCCCCCTTTAATTTGTGTTTTTCCAGCGGTGATGCCCTTTGGATTAAAAAATGCTGGTGCAGAGTTCCAACGAGCAATGCATAAAATATTAGAACAACTAGGCAAGAACATCGTGGTGTATGTAGATGACATTGTGATCAAGTCCAAGACCTCGAGAGATTTCATCAAAAACATCCAGGAGACCTTCTAAACTCTGAAGGAAACACATATGAAGCTAAATTCAGAAAAATGCACTTTCAGAGTCTCAACGGGAAAATTTCTGGGTTTTATGATCTAGGAAAGAGGAATAAAGCAAATACCGACAAAATCAAAGCTCCGCTGGATATGGAAGCTCCTCGAAATGTCAAAGAGGTACAAAGTTTGAAAGGGAAAATGGCAGCACTTAGTCAATTCATCAGTAAGATAGCTGACAAGGGATCCAAATTCTGCAACGTGTTGAAAAAACCTATAGGTTTTGAATGGACAGAGGAATGCAGTTGGCTTTTGTCAAGTTGAAAGAATTTCTGGGGAATCTACCGCAATTAGTATCTCCTAGAGTCTGGGAAGAGCTTCTCATGTACCTCATAGCAACTGAAAAAGCTGTAAGTTCTGTACTTTTGGTAGAAAGATCGGGACAACAATTTCTGGTCTACTATGTAAGCAGGTTATTGACAGGTCTAGAAATTCTTTATTGAGACCTAGAGAAACTTCTATATCTCATTGTGCTTATATCTAGAAAACTCAAACCTTACTTTGAAACACACCGAATCAAGGTCGTGACAAATTTACTACTCAGATAAGTGCTAATAAAGCCAGAGCTCTCTAATTGAAAATTTTCCTAAATTGTTTCACCCTAATTCTAACCTAAATCACTAGATTTTCTTCTTTTATTCTCTAATTCCTATGTAGCCACACACAGATATTCTCCAATTTTCACAAAATATCAAGAACAAAATTTTGTTGTGCGGAAGTTGTGCTTAATATTAAATTTTCTTCCATAAAAATATGTTCTGATACCATTTTAAACTATTCGAATATTAAAATATTTGTTGAAAAAGAAGAAATTAGGATTTCATTGATAAAATATATTGTTTTACATTACAAAGAAGAAGACTATATAAATAACCTAAGAAAGTAATAATATAAAAAGACTAATCTACCTTTAATGAATAAATAATATAGTAAATCATAAGAATTTTAATATATTTTAACCTCTAAAATAAATATTTTTTAATTATTAAATTAACCGGTTCAATTACGGTTCAATTACGATTAAACCACTAAACCGTGAATCAGTAACTTTTTCGGTTCGATGATCGATCCGATTATGAAAAACATTGCTTAGAACTCTCCAGATATCAGACATATAAGAGGAAGTAAAGAAATTTAAAAGCTGCCAGTTGCATGAAAACAAGTCCCATAGACCTCCGAAAAGATATCATTCAATAGGAGTGATTGTTCCGTTCGACATTTGCGGAATAGACATTTGAAGCCCATCTCAGAAAGGGATGGGAGGTCTACAATTCCTTATTGTAGCAGTAGAATATTTCACCAAATGGGTAGAAGCAGAATCTATGGCCTCAGTAACTTCGCCGAAAGTACTTTTATTATTATGGAGAAATATAGTTTGTAGATTTGGAGTTTCGCAAGCTATATTTTCAGATAATTTGAGGCAGTTCATAGGAGAACTCTTTCAGGAGTTTTGCGAAAGCCTGGGAATTGAGTAAAGAGTAACATCCGTAGCTCATCCACAAGCAAACAAATTGGCAGAAGTCATGAATAGGACTATCCTAGAAGGTCTCAAAAAGAGATTAACAAACTTGGAGAAAGAAGGCAAAAAGACCTTATGGCCAGACGAAATCCCTAGCATCATATAGGCATATAAGACTACACCCAGGAAAGCAACAAGAGAAAAGCCTTTCAACCTATGTTTCTGTTCAAAAGCAATGCTCCCCGTAGAAACGAATTTAAAAACCCTAAGGCTCACTGAATATAATTCAATTCTAAACTAGGGGGAGAGACGGACATACCTAGATCTACTCGAAGAAACCAAGAGTAATGCATTAGACGCTAACACAAGGGAGGTTACGACTCTTTTCAATAAAAGAGTTAAGGAAAGGAAATTTGTTGTGGGAGATATGGTTTTCAAAAGGTTAGACGTAGGCAAACAAGGACCATTAACCAAATTGCAAGAAAGTTGCGAACGTCCTTGTGTCATTCATTAAGCTCCTAAAGGAGGAAGCTACATGCTGGCAGACATTGAAGGTAGGGAATTGTTGAGACCGTGGAACGCTTGTCATTTAAAACTTTTCCATGCCTATGTCCTAAAATCCAAGTCATTGAAACGTCTTCATGCCGGAGTCCTGAAGTCCATGTCACGCCCCGAAATCGTGACGAAACACGGCTAAACCTGTAAGGTATTTCCCTCAAGTCCTAAGCCTCAAACAAATAGTTAAAACAATATCCTTTATAAATAATGATTGTAATTTTTTTTTTCTTAAAGTTCAATCCTTACAAAAGGAAAAGACAATTCAATCTTAACTTAAAATTCTTCAAAAACATAAAGTCATCTAAATAACCTTATAATAATATAAGATCTCAAATTTTCTAATAATTGTCTGAATCTTCGTAACTCTCACTTCCTGAAACTTCTGAATCTGCAAGGGTGAGTAAAAGTGAGTTAAAAGCCCAGTGAATAAAAGGAATAATCCTCAAATTTTTCTAACATCCAAAAAGTTTATTATTTCTTTAAAGCATTCATACTAACGAAACAAATTTGTTATTTATTAATCAAATGACTATAGGCAGTTCAAAATTCAAATAAAGTATTCAAAATTCAAATAAAGTATTCAAAACTCAAACAGAGTACTTAAAATTCAAACAAAGTATTCAAATCACTGACTAATAATTTATGGCCCAAGGTACATATAGACATGTTGGTCAAATACTGAATTCAGTCCTAACTATTTATCCCGATAGGTAGGATTGACTGACAAATGGATGAGCTTTTTCACCATGCCCAATGGGTTCAAACCGATAAAAGTGGAACATGTTCCTCTAACAGTCAAATAAATCCTCTTGAGCCCAAATCAAAACATTTTTAATTAATTAAAAAATCTAAAATCAACACTATTCAGGAACGATTCATGCTCGACTCAATAAAAGTTCTAATTTGGCTCGGGTTCGACTATTTTATTAAAGGAATCAAGTCGAGTCAATATATATTCGTTTGAGCCTAAAAGATCTTTTAATATATGTAATAATAATTTATTTATATATTATATAATATAATTTTTTATGGTATAATTTTTTGTTTAAATATATTACATGGTTTTTTTTTCAAAATAAACTATTATTAATTACCATATGAAAATATGTTTTATATATATTTTACAAAATAAACTATTACTAATTACTATCTGAATTTTTTTACAAAATAAACTTCTTTGTTTGAAAATTGAAATGATGCCCTAGTTTCCTCATTCTTTCCATCCTTTCAGTTCCGGCCGCCCTCCTCTCCTTTTCTCCGGTAGTTCCCTTCACTCTCTAATTCTCAGTCACCATTCCAGTCGCCGCTAACCCATGTTGGCGTTACCGCTGCCATCGCTGCCCCTTGCTTCTAAGCTGGTAGGTGGGTTTTAGTAAATTCACTTTCTTGCAGGCATTCTTTGCCCTTTTCTTTCTTCTCTTCTTCTCTCTTCTTTTTTTTCTCTTTTCTCACATTATTTCTACCAGATAAATAGGTGGCTTTATTTCTGCATCTGTATGAGTTTGCAGGGTCTTGGTGTTTCTTTTGGACTGTGGTAAAGCAAATGCCTCTCTTCTTTATCTTTTTACTTTGGGTTTTTGAATGCCAAAATGCTTGAATCTGATGAGTTTTAAATCAATTTCAATTGATCTATTGCTTGTAGCCTGCTTCTCTGTAATCATTTCATTATCTTCTCTATAGATTTCTGAAAATTGTTGGGGCCTTGGGAGAAAGCCATTTTTTTTATCTCTCATTTCTTAAGAGAGTAACATTAAACAGGTTCAATTATTTCAAGGAGATGATTTAGTTCAATTAGATTTAAGGAATCAATTTCTCATGTTGTTCGAATCTCTTTGTTTTCCCATTTTGCATATGGGTTTTATGTGTAGGCTTTGGACCACCCACTGAACCAAGATTGCAACTTTAGAGGGGAAGAAGTTAATTCTTCCATCCCTCTTTATGGTAAATTGAGAAACTAGAGATAAGCAATAAATGGAAAAAAAAATATATAAAATGCTTCCAATTATTCTTATTTGAAAAGTTTTTCTGGTCTTTTGTTAGGATTATGTCTCCCTCTTAACTTCTCAACTCACTTGGCCCTCTATTTCTTTTGTTTTCTATTAGGATTATGTTCCTGTTCCCCTTCTTAATAGGAAATTTTCATTTTTGCTTTCAATCTCTGAACTAAAATCCTCTTCCCCTCTCTTCTTATATTTATTTTCTAATTTTTAGTCATATTCACATCCAGTTTCTAGGAAGGTGGCATTAGGATGCTTGTGATGCTACTTGAAAAGGAGAATGGTTATAGCCTATTTCCCTTTACGATTTATGATTCCTGTACTTCATTGTATTAAGTTTTATGATTTACTCTTTTTTTTTTTTTGTATCAGGATTTATGTGATGTTATTTTTTTGATTAAGTTTTCATGATATGGGAGTATTTTGATGTTTATACATTATTCTATTATCAAACCATTCTTAATTTCTCTGATTTATTCCCCCTCTCTTCTTATATTTATTGTCTAATTTTTAGTCATATTCATATCCAGTTTCCAGGAAGGTGGCATTGAGATGCGTGTGGTGCCACTACTTGAAAAAGGCAAGAGAATGGTTGAGGTCTATTTTCCTTTATGATTCCAATATTTATTTATTGTATCAAGATTTATGATTTATTCATTTTTTTACCACGATTTATGTGATGTAATTTTTTTTACCTCAGATTTGAAGACATTGTATTTGTAATTGAATTTTAATTTAAATATAATTATTGTGAAATGAATTTTTATTAGTTTTATTTTTTGAGCTTAAATGAGCCAAACTTAAGTTCGAACTTAAATTTGAGTTTGTATTTGATTCTTATGTGCTATGAGTCGAGCTTGAGTTTTATTTTTTTAGGCTATTGAGAGTCCTGAGTTTTAAAAATTCTAAGCTCGAGCTTAACACATTCTT
>JAWZTD010036886.1:0-13289 GCA_035221335.1 Echites panduratus | reverse complement strand
TTAAGAAAGAACCAGACCAGGGAAAATGAATTTAACTTTTTGCATGAGTTTAATCAGAACTTCAGTTTTCATCAAACCAGGGTGCACCTTTGGCAGAAACATCACATAAACTGAAAACCTAAATCAATGTAACAACTGAAAATTATAGAGGGAAGGTCCTGTTTCACATTCCTTCAATAATAAATCATCCCTTGCTAACATTATTTTTTTTAGAAGCGGATTGTATTCCTAATGGGACAAACGGAAAGAATTGCAATAACCAGAATAAATAGGGGAATCGAGTGAAGAAAAGCAAATGCCATCCCTTAGCTGTGATTGCTACTCCATGGCATTAAGGCAGAATTTTAACTCATTATTCTGATTTGTAAGCTCAATAAAATCTTTCTGAAGTAAAAACACAGAAAACCAAGAAATGAGAGCTTCATTCAGAAAAAGAGATGTACAGAAATTTCAAGATTACAAGTGATATACCATAAAATATTCCCAAAAATCCTGAAAGAACCAAAACTCGATCGGGATCAGAGAACCTGATAGGTTGGGAAAACCCGATTAGGGCCAGTAAACCAGAAAGGATCAAAACCCGATCGGCGTCAGAAAATCTGATAGGTTGGGAAAACCCGATGAGGGCCAAAAAACCCTAAAGCTTTTGAAAACCTCAAGGAATCCATTATTTTGGAGAAGGTCCCATTATTAAATTATTAAGAGCCTCGAGCCAAGAGCCTTTGCTCATTATTAAAGTAAAGGAATCCTCATAATTATCCATAGTTAACCATAGAAGAATATATCTTGATTTGATTTGATAAGGAATCCCCAATTTGGAATCAATTTTAACTTTGTCTTGATTTGATTCACATAATTGTTTTGTTGTTATAGCTTAGAAATTCATATACAACCATGGGACATACAATTTAATGAAATTATACAAGGTTCTTAGGCTAAGAGATTGGCCGATAAGTCACCTATTGCATACTGGAAAGGCGATCCTGAAGTTTTTTCTCCTGTCCGCATAGAATTGCTGGAATGTAATGACATTGGGAGATGGAATGCTGAAATATTGTGTCAGGTTGGTCACTTGAAATTTTTGTCCTACTTTAGAAGTTCATCACGTTTGCCGAAGCAATTTGACAATCAATGAAAATATATATTCTTATTTGTTTTGAGTTTTTGTAATTGTTCCCCGCTATTGAATTATAGGATTGGGAAGAAGCTGGTAAGGGTGGTTTTGAGGAGTCCAAACTTTCAAAACAGTGTAACCATAGGTAATTAAGTAGGAAGGGTCATGAATACTGCACTGCTGAGCATTCTCAATATTTTGTTCTTTGCTATATGCTTAATGAGTAATCGAATCGATACTCAATTTTTCTGTTTTTACTCTGTTTCTTGTATCAATTTGTATTTTCAAGATCTATGCTGAAGGATATGCTTGGTATGTGAGCTTGAAATACATTGTCATGTATCAAGATTTCATGAGGCGTGGACTGATCCCTAAGAAAAACTTTTTTCCCATACCTCCATTTGATCTATGCCAGCAAATAAAGTTTGCTGTGGACTGGGGAAAGGCTCACCCACTGAGGTATACTATCATGGTCAACCTTGCATAATGCTTTGCTTATAAGCTCCTTATTTTTTTTCTTCCTCGTCCTAATGTGCTAGAATACTCAATACATTGGTCACCAATATTCTTCTTCCAGGAAATTATTAATTTTTATTTAATCATTGTCCATATAACAGCAAAGTTCAGTTATCAGTTTATTACGAGTAGATAGAAACAGTTGTCATTCACTTCTGATATATCATAAAATATTACCAAAAATCCTAAGAGGACCAAAACCCGATCGGAATCAGAAAACCTGATAGATTGGGAAAACCCGATCGGGGCCAGAATCGGGGCCAGAAAACCTTATAGGTTCTGAAAACCTCAAGGAATCCATTATTTTGGAAAAGGTCCCATTATTAAGTTATTAATAGCCTCGAGCCAAGAGCCTTTGCTCATTATTAAAGTAAAGAAATCCTCATAATTAAAGTAGGAGATTCCTCATGATTAAATTAAAGGAATCTTGAGCTGTTTCCTCATTATTGAAATGAGGTAGGGTACAATAACCACTTGAGAAAAAGTGTCAGAGTGCAAAATAAATAGCATCACAGTTATGAGTGACGAACTACGTTGGCTTTGAATCTTCCATCCTTGAAGGAAGATATATAGGCAACAAATTCATTTTACTTCAAACCATTACATACACCCAAAATTACAGAGATTTTAGATATGTTTTCATATCCTCCCCCTCTTGTGCCGCCTACGTATCTTCTTATTTGATTAAGAAGAATCAAAGCCTCGTAGTTCATTCCAAATGGGATTTGATAATTATTATCTTTTCCCAGAAATTCCGAATCCATCATTATCTCATGTGGGTCCTTTTTATAGTGGAGATGTTGTGACCTTCAGGATTACAATTCCATCAGGTTTTAACCCAATCGGGTTTTCTCTCTGGATCAGGATTACTGTTACCTGATCAGGTTTCCCAATTACCAGATCAGGTTTTTCATCAATCAGGATTTTTGAGGAATGAAATATTTTATATATCAGTTGTTATGACGAATTTTAAAGGTTAATGAAACTGTGATGTTCATTTTTCTTTTGGTTGTGCTATTAGAGTTCATTTTTTCAGTAAACATGTGGTTTCTCATTTTTTTTTTTTGTATGTGTATTATTTATGCACTTCTTTCTCTTCTCAATATTATGTTGAAGTTGTTTTATTATCCTCTTTCTTTTTATTTTTTTCCTTTATTCTTATTTTTAAAACGATTATGCTCTCTGCTTGTTTTCAATTTTCTTGCGTCTATCTAAAATTTTTATGTAGAAAGCTCTCTTCTCGGGAATTATCTTTGTTTGCCAACCGTGAACCTGGAAATAATCTTTTCAAAGAGAGAGTTTTCAGGTATAGAGCCTGAAAATTTGTAGGATACATCATATATTTTCTGTTTCGGTGAGAAATTAGCAAAATTCATGGTTATGGATGGAAATTTAAATGGGTCTTATGGGGCCTCACCTGGAATCAAGTTCATTGATCAGATTGGATCATTTGTTGCTAACCAGAATCTCATGCATAACTTGAGTGCCGGCGAAAGACTTTTAGATAAAAATTTTCTTCCCAGTTTGCCAGCTCATGCCAATCCAAACCAAAATATGTTTGTCCCTTCATCAAATGGCGTTCCACCTGATGATTATGATTTCAGTGATGTGGTTCTTAGATATATATAAGTGATATTATTATGTACGAAGATGTGGAGGAAAAAGTATGCATGTTTTAGGAGTCTGCAGCTCTTCAAGCAGCTGAGAAATCATTCTATGAGGTTCTTGGAGAGAAATATCCTCCTAAAGAAGAAGAAGTTAAAATTACTTCTTCATCTTTAGGAAGGAAAAAAAAGAAAAGAAAAGAAATAATAATAATAATAATAATAATAATAATAATAATAATAATAATAATAAAAAGAAAGAGAAGAAAGCTTCGGACTATGAAAAGAAGTTCAAGCATCCAGATGCTCCTCAACCATTCAGTGAGCTCAGCAGTTTGCAAGCTTCGGACAATGGACTTCCGCAATCAATGCCTCATGCAGCTTCGCAACAAAAAGGATAAAGGAACTAGAACTTTTAAAGAAATGTTATCTTTGTGATCAATCCCATTCAAGATTTTCCCTTGGAAAACAAGATACTTGTTGATGACAATCTTTCGATTAAACAAGAAACTACAATGATGAAGTGGATCGAAAGCATTTGACACTTAAAAATGAAAACTCATAAACTACAACACTTTGAGATTAGTTATACAATCAAACTTCCAAAAAAAAAAAAATAAGAGAAGAAGACATTATGCACCTGCTCTGCAACTGACATCCATGGAGAAAAAAAATTGACAACATAAGAGAAATTTACTTTTTCTTATAATGCTCAACAAGAGGTGAGCTGAAAGATAGGAAAATAATCCTGACTGCTAGGATAATCAATTCTAAGAGAATTGAATATGAATATACTTGGTGAGTAATTTGTTTCGCAAGCTTTAAGGAAAACTTGTATAAGCATTAAGAAAGAACCAGACCAGGGAAAATGAATTTAACTTTTTGCATGAGTTTAATCAGAACTTCAGTTTTCATCAAACAAGGGTGCACCTTTGGCAGAAAGATCACATAAACTGAAAACCTAAATCAAAGTAACAACTGAAAATTACAGAGGGAAGGTCCTGTTTCACATTCCTTCCTTAATAAATCATCCCTTCCTAACATTGTTTTTTTAATACTCTCCTTGAAGCGGAATGTATTCCTAATGGGACAAATGGAAAGAATTGCAATAACCAGAACAACTAGGGGAATCGAGTGAAGAAAAGTAAATACCATCCCTCAGCTGTGATTGCTACTCCATGGCATTAAGGCAGAATTTTAACTCATTATTATGATTTGTAAGCTCAATAAAATGTTTCTGAAGTAAAAACACAAAAAGCCAAGAAATGAGAACTTCATTCAGAAAAAGAGATGTACAGAAATTCCAAGATTACAAGTATATGCACTTGCGAAATGGTAAATTGGGCAGCCAATGTAGTTGCTTTTGACTGCACAGTCTGCACCCTATGTTCCAACTCAGAAATGTTGAGCAACTTAAGCTCCTTGGAGGGGGCAGCTGACTGACGATTAGCCAGTATCCTGGAATGAAAGCAAAAAGATATGAGAACACTTAACCAGTAAATGATGCTCTACAGATACAAGAGTTATATCTCATAATAGAATCTCATACCGCTTGGCTTGTTTGGGATCGGATAATGCAATCTCAGCAGGTCTCTCATGAGTCATAATCTTTTTAACCCTTCACAACACCGAATTCTCCATTTCCAAACTCCAAGCTGAACTTACCTAAGTTCTCATTTATTGAATTGCTTTGTGAGAATTGACCTATACAATTCCCACCTGATGGAGGTAATTTTGGGGACTCATCTCCAAAGTTCAAATTTCCAAAAGCACTATCTACTGAAAGGTTCCTAAGGTGCAAGCTGGATTAAAAAAGCAAAGCAATGTATCTGATATATAAAATATCAATTTCTCCAGTGATGGATGGAAAACCTGATTGAGCGGAGAAACCCGACAAGATAAAGAACCCGATAGGATCATTAAACCCGATATGGTCAAGAAATCAGGTGGAGATCAAAAACTTGATGTGGTTAAAAAATCCCGACAGATAAAGAAACAAGACAGTAACAGTAAACCCGATAGGCCTAAGAAACCTTATAGGATCAATAAACCCGATGTGGTCAGGAAACTCGATAAGAACATGAAACCTGAAGGGAGTTGAACTTTTACTCCTAAAAGAATTTCTTCGGGTTTTGCTCAGTCCAATTTTTGCATTATCAGTAATATTTGTACATTTGTACTGATGATTTGTTCTGATATTTGTCTCCTCCTGCTTTCAATTTGATTCTATGGTATTTAATCGGGGTCCTCTTTTCAGTTCTCTCCTGCTCTTAATATGAAAATGAAGGTAGTCTTATAGTGTTAGCAATGTGCTTTCTTGGTGCTGCAGCAAGTTGATTAATGTTGCAGTATCTGGGACAATAGATGAACGAACTATTAACATGAAAAAGGTGCTCAACGCCTGGGAAAGAAATGAGAATCACACACTGTGTCTTAATTCATCAAAGGCTATTGGATGCACAATAGTTAACATTGGCACGCAAGACTTGGTTGAAGGAAGAGTGAGTTTAGCATTTTATAAAATGTATTTTCACATTTGCATTTTCATTATACAATTGAAGGTGATAGTGCTAGTTTTGGGTAGAGCAAAACCCAAAAGGTTTCTTCAGTTTTTTCTTGTAATTTTGGGTGTATGTAATGGCTTGAAGCAAAAATGGATTTGCCGCCTACGTATCTTCCTTCACGGATGGAAGCATCAAAGCCAACGTAATTCGTCACTTTAAACTATGATGCTATTTATTTTACATTCTGACACTTTTTCTCAAGTGGTTATTGTACCCTACCTCATTTCAATAATGAGGAAACCGCTCAAGATTCCTTTAATTGAATCATGAGAAATCTCCTACTTTAATTATGAGGATTCCTTTACTTTAATAATGAGCAAAGGCTCTTGGCTCGAGGCTATTAATAACTTAATAATGGGACCTTTTCCAAAATAATGGATTCCTTTAGGTTTTCAGAACCTATCGGGTTTTCAGGCCCCGATCGAGTTTTGGCCCTTTCTGGTTTACTGGTCCCGATCGGGTTTTCCCAACCTATCAAGTTTTCTGATCCTGATCGGGTTTTGGTCCTTTCAGGATTTCTGAGAATATTTTATAGTATATCAGAAGGGAATGACAACTGTTTCTATTTACTCGTAATAAACTAATAACTGAACTTTGCGGTTATATGCACAATGATTAAATAAAAATTATTAATTTCCTTGAAAAAAATTAATAATAAGAAGAGGAAAAAATAAAAAATGTTAATTTCAACAGGAAGAAGAAGAAGAAGAAGAAGAAGAAGAATTTTATATCATCTCCATGAAGGAATAATAATAATATATAATAATGAAGAAAAACATTAAAAAGAGAAGAAAGAAAAAATAATAATTTTCTGAATAAGATGAAAAAGAAGAAAAATTACATGAAGTGTTCGTCAGGAAATTTTTTCCTTTCAGAATTACTATATCATTTTGGAAATTTTTTCCTTTCAGGATTACTGGATCATTTCAGGAATACTATATCATCTTCACAAAAGTTAAAAGAAAAAAAAAAACTCTTCTTTCTCTATCTAGCTCTTTTTTTTCTTTTACCTCTTTCTCTTCTTCTCTTCTATTCTTTTCTTTCTTCTTCTTCATTTTCTTCTTTTCTTATATCTTCTTTCTTTGTTTTTCTTCTACTTCTTTTTTTACTCTTCTCTTCACATGAAGATGGCCACTTCTATTTTTATTTTTTATTAATAATAATCATAAAGTAAAAGAAAAAAAGAGAAGAAAGGATGATGATTACTCCATATTTTTATTTTTTGCATCTATATTTTTATTTTTCTTTATATATTTTCAACAATTTCAATGACCACATTCCAAAATAATAAATAATTTATCCATACCGGGCATCGCCCGATCGTCAACACCTAGTTTATTATAAAAGAAGAGAATTGTAGTTACTAATGAGACAAAAAGGGGACATTATTAACATGATATAGCTGTACTTAAGAGTTCGCAATCGATCGTAAAATGACGACCAACTATTTATATCCTGGGATGCAGATAATATTATTTAAATAATGTAGTTTTTAAAAAATACTTGATCAATTTCAAAATAATTGTCTCTTCTTTTTCAAATTAATTGCCAATTACATTTCCCAATAAATTTTCCATTTTACTTCAAATTTCTTTTCTTTTTTTTCCAGCAACATGAGTCTTTATTCATGTATTGATATATTAGTATTATATTCAAATAGGCAAATCTACCTGAGGCCTTGTGCAGCAATCAGCAGAATCACGATGGACTAACCCCGAGAGGTAGAAAAAGAGGTTGTGACGAAAAAAGAGAAAAAGAACTTGTGGAAATTAAAATAGTCTAGCTGCTTCTTCCATCGTCTTCTTTAATCTTGTCAGCTTCTCTATCTCCTTAAGAACCTCCAAAGTTATGTCTTCCACTGTGAGTGCCTCTAATTCTTCATAATCTAATGTGGTTGCTACATACTGGATTGAAACAGTTGAATCAGCTGTAGAGTATCCACTTCAACTTTCAGCATATAATCTAGTTAGCTGGGACAAGACCTCAGAACATGATCCAGTAATTTTGAATTCAGAGGCAGGAAGCTGAATTTTATCATCCACAACTTCCCTGGCCACCGTGTCTAGGGGTACATCAATCCACATTGAAATCCCATGTCTGAAAAATGCCAGATTGGCGACACTTTGAACAGCGCCATTTCCAGAACAGACAACCAGGCGCCCCATGGATGACAACTGCTGTAGGACCTCAGTCTCTATTAGTAATTTGGCACTCGATTATCTATCGGCAGCTTCAACTAATGCATCACTGTCAAAGTAATAATACCTCAGTGCCTCTGCAATTGCGTTCCCTAGGTTGGATTTGATGGAAACTGTTAATTCGTTAGGACGAAATTGGAGGGAGAAATATAGTACGGTAATAACGTTACAGTGATGACAGCGTTATGGCAATTAGCACTCACATTTCCATTCTTTGATTAGGGGAAAGTCCCGAAAGTGAAATCCTCCATTGTGCCATAGGTTTCTTGACCAGGCCGATTGTAAATTGAGAGATAGGTTTCTTGACCAGGCCGAAAGGATCAATGGGACACGAACTTAGCAGCAGCCCGTAATATTTCAACAAATAACTACTATCACAAATATTCAAACCCACGACGTCGAAATATTTCCACGCAAAGTGCACCCTTGCTTTTTTCTAAAACAGTTTATTGTTTTTTTTTTTGTTCCAGTAACTAACTAAATGAGAGGACAAAGGTATAGTTTTAAAAATGTGGAGCTATATAGTTCATGAAAGTTAAAAGTACTCCTATTAATTATATTAATTTCTCCAAAAATAAATTTAAGTGTTTCTTTTGTATCAAAGTGTAACACGTTATAATCTCTTTTATTTGTCTCATAATATATTTTATTTTATAATTTATAATAGATAATTATTATATTTTTTTTTCACTCATATCCTCTTTTATTCATTGTGAACAAATGCAATTATTATAGTTCTAAATATGAGAAAGATAAATAATATTTTATATATAAAATATATATTTATTACTTCCTCCATCTCAAAATATAAATCGTTTAAGTCTCTTTCACTTGTCCTATAATATAAGTCCTTTTATAAATATAAATAAATATTTATTTTATTTTTTCACTATTATTCTCAATTTAATACCTTTTTTATTTATTATAAAGTAATATAATTGTTGTTATAAATAAGAGATAAATAATATTTAAAACATAATATATATTTATTATTTTTTAATATATATATATATAATGATGATTAATACTATAACGACTGTAATATTTCTTAGTTCATATCAAACTACAGTTAAACTTCATATAAAAAGACAATAACAGTTATTTTGAAACCAAAAGAACACCAATAATGACCATCCCTAAGTTACGCGTCATAGGCTCACAAGGTATGTCGGTGCGCCGTGAAAATTTATTACTAGAATGGAAGAGAACTAAACCGAGCACCATTTGTGGGCGGTTCAGAGTACTTGACGGGTTGGGGTGAAAATTTATTACTAGAATGGAAGAGAACTAAACCGAGCACCATTTGTGGGTGGATCAGAGTACTTGATGGGTTGGGGGCGCAGAGGGATATGTGACCTATGAAAATAACTTATTTCCAGAGTAGCAAAATGTCACTAGTTAGTCTTTTTCCTCTCAAATAGAAAGTATTGTTTTGATTTAAATAAAAAAATTATTTTTCTCATTAACTTAAATTAAATAGTATTGATAATTTTGAACAAGTAGATAAAAAATTTCCTATGTGATAATTTTTTTTTTCATTTAAAAGAGAATCGGGTCAGGCTTAAACATGTACTTCAACTAGTTCTTTAGGAGTTAGACTTTACCGTACAAGAGTTTAGACTCATGTAAATCGACTTACCAAGGCGAGAGTCTCCAAGAAGACCAAGTCACTAAGAAAGGATCTCTGACCTATAAAAAATTGCTTATTTCTTGAGTAGCAAATGTCACTCATTACTCTCTTCCTCTCAAATAGAATGTATTATTTTGATTTAAATAAAAAAATTTATTTTTCTCATTAACTTAATTAGTATTGATAATTTTGAACAAGTGGATAAAAAGTTTTCTATGTGATAATTTTTTTTTATTTATAAGATTTTGGGATAGGTTTACAGGGGTACATTGACTAGTTTTCTTCGCGGAGTTAGACCCCACCCTGCAAGAGTTTAAACTCATGTAAATTGACTCACCAAAGCGAGAGTCTGTATAAATACCAAGTCGCTGAGGAGGGGAGTTGAACCCACGACTTGCAAGTTCCTGGCCTCACACCTTAAGTCACACCTTTGCGGTAATTTTCCTATGTGTTATGAAAATTTATTACTCCATCCGACTTACAATATAAGGTATTAGAAGCTATTTTTCATAGATTAAGAGTCTTAAATATATTTGTGTTAGGTCAAAAATATCATTTTTCTCACTCCTTCTGAACTTTCTTTGTAATAAATGAATGAGTATATTATTTGAGGGCAAGAATGGAAAAAATATCATAATGGTGCATAGATAATTACAAAACAACTTATATTGTGAAATAAAAGAAACACCATAAAATGACTTATAAGAAAAAAGAGTTTCGTTTAGAGAGCTTTAATACTAGTTGAAAAAATGTGTTTTTTGTTGTGAAATTTTAGACTCAATATCTTGTATTGATATTTTTGAGTTACACGACATGGTCATGCTATTGCATTTTGGAAGAGACAAGTCAAAGGTTATATTGCTGGACCAATAAAAATATTTTATTGTAGTGGGTTTGAATCTCTTTAAAGATAGCTAGATATTCCTCGACATGAGTTTTCTTTATATTCTGTCTATTAAAATTGTAATATGACCATCAATTTTAAAGAGATTCAATAAAATGACGAAAATTAAAACACGTATGGATATTAAAATAAAAGATCTCAACAAACCATTCCTTTTCAATGGTACCCACTTTAAAAGGTGGAAGGGTAAGGTGCTATTTTATCTTAGTCTTCTTAAAGTTGCTTATATTCTCACTAAAAAGAATCCAAACAGAAGCCATCGACATGAATAATGATGGATATGTAACTCACGTGGAGATGGTGCAAAAATATAACAATGATGCAGAAATTATCTGCTTAATTTTCTATCTAATAATTTTTATGATTATTATAATAGAACTTACTCTATTGCCAAGAAAATTTATAAAGGTTTGCAGAGTAAGTATGATACTGAGGATGCAGGTGTGAAAAAATATGTTACAAAAATTTTTAGATTTGAAATGGTAGATAAATCAGTAGTAGATCAAATGAGTGATTATATCATATAGTTGGAGAGCACATATATGAAGACGTCAAGATTGGAGATAATCTTATTATTTGTGAAATAATTGATAGACTTCTAGTTCGTGGAAGGAATTTCAGAAAAACATGAGCTATAAATAAAAAGAAACTATCATTGAAACCTTGATAATGAGAATCCGGAGGGAAGAAAAATAAAGGGTTCAAGATGCATAGATGCAACCACTTGAGAGCACATAACAAGCCATCATAACAAAGGTAAATTTTATTTTTTCAAATAATGCTACTCCTAATACTAAATAAAATACCTTTGCGAAGCCAAGAAAGAAAAAAATTCAAGAAAAATAGTTATAGACCTCTCAAGAAAGGTGTGGTAATAATTACCAAAATCAACCAAAAAAATTTTGCAGTGTGTTTTGTCTATGGTAAGAGTGGGCATATTGCTCGATTTTTTAGATTTCAGAAACTTGGGACTGCTCTGCAACGATCGTAATCGAAGAGCCATTTGTGGCTATGATAACAGACATTAATTTGTTTGAAAGTGCTCATGATCAGTGGGCAGAGTCAAGTGCCAACTGTCATGTCTACTTTGATAAAAAAAAAAGGCTCAAAGTGTGTACTTCTTTTGATGAACCTAAAACGATGATGTTTGGTGATAACTGATATATTTTTTGTTATATTTTTAATTGAAAATTAGGAGTAGAATGTCGATCTAAATTAAATGGGAAGGTTATATTATTGCTCTGTATCTCGCAATCTAAGTTGTTCTACATTGCTTTATTTGTTTTACAATATAAGTAGTTTTGTAATTATCAATTTATAATTATGATAATTTTTCTATTCTTATGCTCCATTAATATTCTCTTTCATTTATTATAAAACAAGGGAATTGTAGTTATTAATAATAGAAAAAGGGGACATTTTTGACATGACATTGTTGTATTTAAGAGTTGTTAATTGACATAAAATAATGACTAACTGCATATATCATGGACCAAAGCTTATATTATTTAATGAAAGTAATATTTTAAAACTATTTTTTCTATTTCAAAATAATTGTCTCTTCTTTTTCAAATTAATTGTCAATTATATTTCCCAATAAAAATACCATATTTTCTATTTTATGTCAAATTTCTTTTTGGCTACTTAGAAATCAATTTATTGTTAGCTTTGTTTCTGATAACTAACCAACAAATAACAAAAGGAGAGGAGAAATGCGCAACGTAATAGTAAGGGACTATAGCATCCATAAAAGTTGAAATACTAATTACATTAATTTCTTCTAAAATAACTTTAAGTACTTCCTTCATTTCAAAATATAACTCTTTTTAAGATCTTTTATTTATCAAATGATATAAGTCATTTTATAATTTACAATACATACTTATTATATTTTTTTCGCTCTTACCAGCTTTTTTATTTATGATAAAGAAATACAATTATTATAATTTTAAATATGAGAGATAAATACTATCTCTGTCTCTTAAAGATAGTTTATGTTACTTTTTTACGTATTTTAAGAAAAGTTAGTTAGTGTAATTAATATAATTAATTTTAAACGTAACTTTACTTTTATACCATGTTTTTTAATTTATTGGAAATAAAGTAATATATATAAAGTGATAATTAATGATGATAATTTAATTTTTTAATCTATAATTATTCATTCTAAAAAAAAAAATTGAATTATAATTTAGGATCGAGATAGAACTATTTTCAAACAAAACGACCACCTATGATGACCATCTCTAAGTTACGCGCCGTAGACTCCCAGGCTGTCCTATATGTTTGTGCTGTGAAAATTTATTACTAGAATTGAAGATAACTAAACAGAGCACGATTGGTTGGGGCCTTGGGGGTTCTCCGTAAGAGAATTAAGGTTACCATTTATTTGCTGAGTGGATGAAAAATTTCCCATGTTGTTGCCATGTGAATATTTATAAAATGTTGGAGAACTAAACAGAGTACGATTCGTGGCTGGTTACTGGTGACATCAATTCCGACCGTTATCTGCCCTTGACAAGTCAACAGGTATTAGCGACTTCCAAGTTATTAGTCAGAAGGGCAGTGATTTAATAATCATAGTGATGTGATTCATGCAAAGGAAACATTCTTCATTAATATAAACACATCAATTAACAACTTACCCAAGATTTCATCAAAGATTGTGTGGTTAGTTCATTGACCTATGTTGGCTAGCAACATCAACCAATGACTTGATTTGGAAGACAAATTCACACCCTAACCCAAGTATGAACAGC
>JAWZTD010036875.1:0-13290 GCA_035221335.1 Echites panduratus | reverse complement strand
TCATACAATAGGTCGGTTAAATTTAAAATTCAAAATATTCATTTTTTTTAAGAACGACAGTTAGGATAATTGCCTTTTAAGCAATAGACCCGACTTTGACTCTCGACAAATGTATGTTTTTGAATCCTTTGACAACTTGTTATAAAAATGTAATTTTTTTTTATTCCTAATATTCTTATTTCACTTCCTAAGCCCCATACACTTTTTCGAGGTTTAAATTTTTTTTTAAAAGTTTCTTTTTCATTCTCTAGATCCTTAACTTATTTCTAAGTCATGCAATGGGTCTTTTTAAGTTTAGACTTCATATTCTCACACTCATAATAACTAACTTTTTGTTAGAAATGTCAAACTAATTAATGGTTCTATCAATAATTTATAAGATATAGTATTGGTGAATTGTTTCTGGGTATACAGACTGAAGGTTTAGTGTGATGTTCTAGCAAGGGACGAGAAATCATAGGATGATGAACCTTACGGTAAATTTTGCTAGAATACAACAAGAAAATTCATATACTCTTGCTATCTGAAGAATATTACTTTTTAATATAAATTTGCTTTTGTTAAAGCCATGATTATGCAATATGAGAAATATAGATGATATTTCAAAAATTTTGAGGAAAAAATAGTTTTCTATAACTTATTTAAATTGATGATGTTAGGAATTTGTTACATAATATAAAGAAAGAACGTAATTGAAAAATAAGAGAGAATATATAATAGTTTTACTCCTTTTCTATCATCTGGTCATAAGAGATAAATATTTATGGGGGTATCAGATGTAATCATCGAGTAAGATGATGTCATCAATGACATCACTTAAGGGTATATTCGGAGCCCTTCTCATTTTTAAGTCATGGGTTTGATCATCAAATGGTCATTCAAGTGTAAAACACTCTCTCTTGAATGACCATAATAATTGACACTTCAAGTGTCGTTGCCTTATTAAAAATAGTAATAAAAATTCACTTAAATGGATATACCACATGTGTCCAGATTTCCTCATTCCGTAGAATGATCTATTTAATCAAGAATAACTTTCTAGAGAATTTTACAAGTGTACTTGAAGAAACTTGAATCCTTCAAGGATTTTCATATAAATGTCGTATAAGCTGTAACGACATCCAATAGATGCATTTAAGTGTTTCTTGTATTGCCAGACTTAATACATATTTGAAATGCGATTGCATCTATCACAAGAGAATAAATCTCTTTATAATCAATACCAACTTGTTGGGTAAATCTTTGTGTGACAAAATGTTTCTTATATCTTGTGATTTGACTTAATTCTTTTTCACACAAAAATACTCATTTGCACATTACTGCTATTATGCCACCTGGTGTTTGGACAATTGGTCCAAAAACAATTTATTGTAAAAGAAAATCTAACTCAAACTTTAATTGCGTCTTTCTATTTTGGTTATTGATTTTGATGCCTACATTCTCCAACTAATGTAACTTCAAGATCCTCATTTTTCATCATAATATTACATGTTATATACAACATGTAATTATATCATCAACGAACATTAGTCGGTTATATTTATTTCTCTTTATGACTTAATTCAATAAGATCTCATAATGTTCATTAATTTCAGGTACCCGAATCTCATCACTACTTTTTAAATTATGTTAGGGATTTATTTGTAAGTGAATCTCCTTGTTACTCTCTGTAGGGAAAACACTTTCATATTTTAGGTCATACTTTAAACTTGTTCCTTTTCTTGTACAAGGATTTTTATTTTTAGAACCTATAAGTCTTCCACGTTTATGGCTTGCTTTTGATTCACTTCAACTTTCATATGTCCCTCAAGGACATAATTTTTAATAGGTGTATTTGCGGCTGGGACTTGAGATTAATGACTTTGTTTTGGTATGTAAATTGGTAGCAACCCATTTGTCAAATTTTTCTATGAATTATCCTTTAAACTTCTAATTCTTATTCATTTGCATGAGGATCATTGAGACAAGGATAGTTCTTTCTTTGCAATATCTCTTTTATTGTCTAACTGCTTATTTTCTCCCCCCTAATGTTGGAGAGAATGATTCAATAAATAATGGCAATTAGCTAACCATGCCAAGAATAAATCTCAAGCCATTGGTTCTAAATATAATAAATGGAGATTCAAATCTAACATGTATTTCCATTCTTCTACAAAGACCGTTTTATTTTCTGCATTGTAGTGGAACAATCATAAAATATAAAACTCATTCAAAACTTTGAAGATGAGAAATATTTGGTTCGTGGCCAATTGTATATTTTAACTTATTTGGGCTAATTTGAATAAGTTTTATGTTTTGTTACATGTAAAGTAACACATCCTCAATTGTATACTTTAACAATCATAAGTAATGATCTTGCAATCAATTGGAGATGTTTGTAAATGATTCTACTAGATCATCATATGTTTGAATATTAGCAACCGGATGTTCAACTACTAACCCAATTGACATGCATTAATCCTCATATGTCTTTTATGTGAATTTACCAATACATGAAGGCATATCTTTTAATAATTAGGAAAATATACTCGCAACCACATATGGAAGTATTAGTGATGTGATTTGTTTTGAAATTTAGACCTGCGAGCCATATACAAACTAGTGTTAAATTAAAACTTAAACACAATTTTGGCAGTTAAAATTCTGGTTGAGACCCTACTTTGGAAATTCATTAGGATGACCAAACCTAATCCAATTGAGAAAAATTTTATGCCATTGGAAAACTATTTCTTAGTAGAAGAGAATGGTTGATTTAGTTTCAAGAGTTTTGAAGATTTGATAGTCGAAAATTTCTCTCCAATCTGACTACCCATTTTAACCAATTTTCATGTTTTACAATGCCTAACTTGATTTAATGATAACCTTTATACCCCAATTAAGTGGAAAAATTGTGAAGGTTTAACCATAGCTTAAAAAGCTCTCAAAATGACCATTTTAGCAATGAGTTTTTTAGAAAAAAATGAAGGAGAAAAGAAAAGAGAAGCAATCAATCGGCGGGTGCAATTTTGCAGCAGTAACATGTTCCTACCTACAAATTTGCCTCTACTCTTGCACCACCTATTTTCATATCATGACTCACCTTTCTCCTTATGGTTTAATGTCTGAATAATGAGCAAAATAGATGAAAAATAATCACAAAATCAGACTAAAAACACAAAGCAAAAATAGAGAGTTTATAAAGGCTATTCAAGGCAATCAAGAGGAAAAAGGAGTAGAAGAACGAAGTAAAAAAGGCAAGGTCTTCAAGGCTATTCAAGGGTTCATAGTAAGGAGTTTATCAAGCTTTGAATCCAATCAGTTATCCTTTTTTGGTGAGGAATTCTTGATCCTTTTTTTTATAAAAGGAAATGGAAGGTCATGTTTTGAGGAAAAGTATTGCTTTTCCTTATCTAATGTTGGGAGATGATTCTTGTCTTGGGTTTTGATTGTTGTAATTGAGGGTTTGGATGTTGAATGGAAGTTGGGCAGTACCGAATGGTTTGTTTTATGGCTTGATAATTCTTGCATGCTATGTTTCTTGATCATGCCATGAAGTCTTCTTCAATTTAGTTAGAATCACCAATTTGGTACCTAAAGTAATGTTCAAAATCAATATTCATACCCATTATTTCTTTCTTTCTTTTCTTTTTTGTTCTTTAAGCTAAATACCCAAACAATTTTGAACTTTTGATTTAATATTTCCCATTACATTCCTTCATATTTCTAACCAAGATAACATGTGCTGATTACTTGGTTAATTTTTTTTAAATTAGAATATCACTCATTTGGTAACCAAAGTTATTGTTGAAATTATGAATTTGCCCTTTTTTTTCCACCCTTTTTTTCCTATTAAGTATCCAAACAACTTTCGACCATAAGTTATTTGGATGATTTGGCAAATGAAAAAATAATGGGTACCAATCCTAAATTTAGGCTTAATTTTAGGTGTCAAAATAACCAAAACATGCTACCTTGGTCTGAAATAGGTCAAAGTATAGTCATATAAGTATTAACTTCATCATTTGATCGTTGTTTGGTTACTGAGTTGGTAAAAAAAAAAAAAATACAATGGGTACTAATATAGACTTTGGACATAATTTTAGGCATCAGACTTTGAGATTCTCCCTCAATTTTACTACATGATTTTTGTACCAATTTGTCTAGAAATGCTTTAAAATCCATTTTTATTCCAAGTTTACTTAAATGGATTTCATGACATTCCTATGGTTATAAAATGGCATTTATTATCCCCAGTGCACATTTTATTTGTAAAAATCAATTATTGCAATTCCAATTCCATATGGTTTGAGTAACAATTTTAAGGTACCAAGCTATAAAAATTTTTAAAACCTAGGTATTTCTCAATATAACCTAGGATTAGAGTATATATTTATCTTAGGGAACTTGGGCTAGTTCATACTAGTCCCAAATCATCAAATTTTGCAATTAATGGTTTTAATAGGGATTTTGAAAGTGGACCTTATGTACTTGAGAAAATGAAAAACTAGGATAAAACATATGCCTTGACTTTCAATTATTAATTTTGAGATAAAACTTCTTAGTTATTTTGAAAATATTAAATAATCTGAATCTTGCTAGAAAACCATTTTAAGTCCATATTAAAATTTCTAGAGTTGAATGTATTAGGCCTTTGTATTAATTCTCTCTCTAGCAAATTCTCTCTAGTGGCCCTAGCTGGGGACAAAAAACATGGTGGTGGAAATTTTGCCGGCAACTCCAAATCTCACAGCTCAACGAATGCAAAAAACCAAATCATACGCCTCTCTGTTCTCTTCCTCAACTTCTTCTTCTCACAACCTCCCACTCAAAACCATTAGCAGTCACAAAGGAGAACCAGCACTGTTGTTGTCCCCAGCAGAAGTTGACGCCCTTGCAATGCCATTTAAAATTACATTCGTGGGCAAATTCTCACATGACAAACCCCCAATGATTACCATAAGAATAAATTTTCAGACATGTGGTCTCAAAGGAAACTTCAATCTTGGCTGGGTTGATTCACACCACGTCCTTATCTGGCTTAAGATGGAAGAAGACTTTGTTCGCCTTTGGATGAAGGATTTTTGGAATCTCAAAGGCATCCCTTTGTGGATATTCAAGTGGACTACCGACTTTTGAGTGGATGAAGAACCCACAATCATTCCTTCTTGGATATCATTCCCGTAATCCACCTATTCAATAAACATATCCTCTTCACCCTTGCCTCTGTTGTAGGTAAACCTTGGAAGCTAGATGAAGCAACAAACTCCCTCAACTCTGTGTGGAAGTAGATCTTCTACAGAAATTACCTCAAAGAATATGGATAGGACAAGGTGAGAAAGGCTTCTGGCAAGCCATCTAATTTGAAGAACTGCCTCCCTAATGCCTGAGCTTCAACAAGAAAGGCCACCAAGAAGCTCAATGTCAACAACCAGGACAAACAAGATCTGCCAGAAGTTACCATTCCAAAAGGAAATGCCTGGGTGCAAATATCTAAAGGCAAAGCAATAGAGCAACCCAACAACACAAATCTGTACATGGTAGAACCAAGCACAAACACAAACAAAAACACAATCAAAGACCCATCTACTTCAAATCCCAATAGATCAACAACCTAACTGCAACAAAAAAATGAAGTTGAAGGAAACCCGACAATGGAAGTCCAACCAAACAGCGCCACCGCCACAAACCAAAAACTTCAGATCCAATTGCAGAACACTTCGGTTGACCCAGCTACAAGAACACCAGCAGCCCCTCAATCAACTACCTAAAGCTCCACTGAACGAGAGCCAGTACAGCCTCTAGAAGCTACATTGTCCAAGCCCCCAATAGCAGAACCAACTAGCTCAAATCTGGAGTAGTCCGAAGCAGCTGAAAAAATCTCAGATGCCGCCCAACTGAATGCCCAGCTCCTATTGCCCAGCTTCCAAATAGCAGATGCCCAGCTCTCTGAGGCAGAAAAGGAACTCCAGTCCCAAACCGCAAGTCAGAGAATTGATACAGCTAAAACAAATGTAAACTCAAACAAGCAGCCCCTAACCGAAATGGAAGAAGCTGAAAAAATTGTAGATGTGCAGACTGAAAGACCAGCTCCCATCGCTCAGCTTCCAAACCTCAGATGCAGCTCCCATAGACAAAAAAGGAAATTCAGTCCCAAACTGCAAGTCAAAGAGTTGATACAGCTGAAACAAGTGGAAATTTGACCAAAGATATCAATGAAATGGAAGAGACCCCGCTTAATCAGCCTCTCCCTGACCCCTCAGCAGAATTATTACAATTAAGCCCACAAGGAGAAAAAATATTCCACCAGTAGACAATATCAAAGACCAATTGGAATATTGCTCTGTTTCTATTCAAACGCTAGCCGAGACCTATCTCAACCAATCAACACTGTCCAAATTAGGAAGTTATTCCTATCTTTATTCAGTCAATAGAAATAGTCCTTCCTAATTCTACCCCTCCCAATGGTAATTCTTCTGATGATTTGCAGGTTAATCAAAATTCCCATGATGCGATATACAGTGGATACCTCTCAGACCCAAACTTCCATCAATTGAAAAGACAGTACAAAGAAAGACCTGAGCTAAATCCAAGGTCCTCAAGAAGCCACCCCTTCCACTACATAAATGAATAAAGTGATAATATGGAATGCCAGAGGTGTAGCAAATTCAGCAACGAGATCTCGAATAAGTAACTTACTTCAAACTCATAAACCTCTGATTTTAGTTATTATTGAATGACCGGTCGACCCACATGAAATAGTCAATTATGCTTTCATATTTAAATTCTCTAATTTCCTGCTAAATGAAAATGGAAAAATTTGGCTATTTTGGCTTAATGAGATATCATTAACAGTTCATCTCTCAACTTCTCAGATGATTCATGTTGACTTGCTTTACAGTAATACCTCTTTTTCTACTTCATTTATATATGCTAAATGCTCCCACGTGAAAAGACGGGATTTATGGAAAGACCTATCACATATTAATGACTTAGTCAACTGTCCTTGGATGGTAGGGGGTGATTTTAATATTGTGAGAAATACTTTGGAATGCCTTGGAACCACCCCATTACAGTCCCATATGTCTGAATTTGATCAATTGTTGATTAACTTGGGCCCTATAGATTTTCTTCCTGGACTCTCTAAATTCACTTGGGGACATAGGCATCCATATATTACCAAAAGGAGATTGGATAGGATTGTGGTCAACTCTTCCTGGTTTACTACTTTTAACTCTTCTACACTTGCTACCATTGCCCTGTATCACTGTCTTTCGGTAATCTCCCTTTTAAGGGCTCTAAACAATTTAAATTCCAAAATTTTTGGACTTCTTGTGCTGGATTCAAGGAAATAGTGGATAAGAGTTGGAATGGTAATAAACTAGATCTCTTCTCATTCAATTTGTAAAAAAGTTAAAGGTGCCCTATGTCATTGGAATAAACACTCTATTGGAAATGTGCATAATAATGTTAAGATAGCCGAAGATGAAGTTACTAGATGTGGGAGTATTTGTGAGTATGATTTTTCTGATCAAGCATGTAATATGTTACTAGAAGCTAAGTCAGCCCTCAGTAAACACTTAAAAAATGAGTTTATCTATTGGAAGCAAAAAACAAGAGTAGACTGGATTTCTAAAGGAGATATGTACTCTAAATCATTCTTTAATTTTTGCAAAGAAAAAAAATGCTAGGATGAGCATTTCTAGAATTACCTCTCAAAATGGCAACATCCTTGATAACTTGGATGATATCAAACTGAAGCAGTCAGTTTCTTCTCTTCTCTCCTAGAAAAAGATCGTTTGATTTCTCCTAGTTCTGATTTCTTATCTTATATCCCCAGGTTGGTAGAGGAATCAGATAATGCTTCGTTGAGCCAACTTTCATCGATTCATGAAGTCCATGATGCAGTGTTGAGCTTATCCGGTGACAGTGCCCTTAGACTAGATGGTTTCTCAGGTAAATTCTACTCCTATTGCTGGGACATAATAGGCTATAACTTATGGGAGGCTGTGTGTGATTTATGGGCTGGATGTAACCCGAATTGGAGCTTCACTACCACTCAAATTATTCTAATTCCTAAAATCACTAATCCGTCCTCATTCTCAGACTATAGCCCTATAAGCCTCTATAATTTCTGAGCAAAGTGGCCAGCAAAATTATCTAACTTAGACTAGGCACTATCTTACCAAAAATTATTTCCCCTAACCAAAGTGATTTAATTAAAGGTAGCAGCATTGTTGATAACATCCTAGTGGCCTCAGAGCAAGTTAATCACATTGATACAAAAACCGAGGGGGGGAGGTAATGTAGTAATTAAACTTGACATGCTTAAAGCCATTGATAGAGTTGATTGGGACTTCTTGCTCAATGTCCTATGCAAGTTTGGTTTCAGGGAACATTTTATTCTTTTAATTGGTAGATTACTTCGACACAATAGATTCTCTGTCCTCATAAATGATTGTCAAAGTGGTTTTTTCACTGCATCCAGAGGGGTGTGACACGGAGATCCACTTTCCCCTTCCGTCTTAATTCTAGCTGCAGATACTTGCTCTAGAGGCCGTAAATACCTTACAGATTCTGGGTACATTTAGAAATACTATCAACCAAAAAATTGCCTGTCTATCTCACATTTATGCTTCGCAGATGATGTAATCATATTCACTAAAAGAGGCAAGGTAAATCTTTCTCATTTGATGTCTTTTTTTAAATGAATATAAATCTTGCTTGGTCAAAAATTAAATCCTCACAAGACCTCTTTCTACGTTGGCAATGGTTCTCCTCTTAATAGGAATAAGACCATTATAAATGTAACTCAATTCAGGAAAAAGGAATTGCCCCTTATGTATCTGGGTTGTCCTATCTTTAAAGGAAGAAGAAGTGTCAAATTCTTTGATTTCTTGGCCCAAAAGATTGCTTCTAGAATCACCTCATGGCAGTCCAAATATTTATCTTTTGCCGACAGAATTGCATTAATCAAATTTGTTCTAACTAGTATTCCATTATATGTTTTATCTTCCATTTCACCTCCTAAAGATGTCTTCAAATCGATCGAGAGTTTATTTGCCAAATTTCTTTGGGGTCACTCGACTTACAGTAATCATAGACACTGGTCATCTTGGAGCTCTCTCTGTGTAAGTAAAAATGCTGGCAGGCTAGGCTTTCATGCACTGTCCGAATATGAAACAGCTTTTTAAATGAAATTATGGTGGAATTTGAGTATCAAGGAATCTATTTGGACATCTTACATGAAGAAGAGATATATGTGTAATAGTATGCATCCGTCTCTTCCTGTCCTTGGTATACATCCCTCTCACCCTTGGCGACGCTTGGTTGCCATCTCCGTTCTTTGTGAACAACATATAGGATTGTTAATCTGAAGAGTTTCTTCTTCTATAGCATTCGAGAATTTCTTATTTGATTGAAAATTAGGAGAAGTTATCCCTGGCAATATTCAAGACTACCTGAATAATCAAGGATGGAATCATGAATCTTTATCACCATTCTTGAATCCAAGCCAAATTAACGGATTGTCATCTTCCGATTCCACAATTAACCAAAATGAGACTGACATCCTTGTCTAGATGTGGAGCACATCTGGTACCTTCTCCGTTGCCTCGGCTCTCAAACAACTAAATCAGAATCCCTCGGACTCATTCAAGTTCATCTGGAAAAGTTACCTAACTCCCTCGCTTTCTACATTTATGTGGCATTTTTAAAAGGATATTTAGCTCTTGATACATGTAGACAGAATTTTGGTTTTAGCTTAGCTTCTCAATATGTTTGCAAATCTCATATTGAATCTTTCCATCATTTATTCTTTGATTGCAATATTGCCATTGCACTTTGGTTTCATTTCCTTCCTAACTGTGGTATTTTTTTACATATCATCACATCTCATTAGTGCATCTCCATCATATCTGGTCCTGTAACAGTTTAGAATTTGCTGCTTTACTAACTTTCTTAATACTTTGGAGAATGTGGTGGAATCGTTGTCAAGTAGTTTTTACAGGTAACTCTACTTCAGTAGCCCAACTAAAATATCTCATCACCAAAGACATCTCTGACTACATTTTGGATTTTAGATGGCAAGGCTATTCTTTCGGCTTTGGGACGGTGCCTAGGAAAAGAAAAATAGTCAATTATGTTATCTGGAAGCAACCATGGTTATCCTGAGACTACATCTTGCACAATGACGGAGCCTCAAGAGGAAACCAATGTATATCAGCAGCTGGAGGTGTTCTCAAAAGACTGGACGGCTTGTTGGTCTTTCCTTATGCTACTTTTCATGATCATCTGACTAATAACGAAGCTGAGGCACGGTCTATTTTGTGACGGGATCAATCACTGCGAGGCAAGAGGTATCGAATCATTTGACATCTTAACAGATTCAAAACTTTTGGTGCACTGGACTACCTCATCCGAAACAGTCCCTTGGAAATTAGATGCCATTATCCAACTCAGCAAGCTCTCTTTCTTTGGAAATTCAATCCATATCTCACACATCTTTCATGAAGGAAACATGGTTGCAGATGCTCTGGTCAATATTGCATGTGAATCTCATAATACCTTCTCTTGGTCAGATTTCAAAGATTTACCAAGTCGTGTTAGGGGTCTATACCAAGTTGATATGATGGATATCCCTAATCTTAGGATCTCCTATAATTAGAAATCTATCACTATATTTGTAATTACCCTTTCTTCATTTTCTATAGGAATAAACAGGTAGGGGTCCATGCCAAACCCCCCGTCCCATGACGGCTTTATTAAAAAAAAAACCATTTTGACATCAAATGAACCATCACGACAATCTTAAGATCAAGGATTAAATCCTAAGTACAAAATTTTAGTCTTTAATATGAAAATTTTATTATCTATCATGGTCCATTCCAAGCAAAAAAGCATTTGAAATGTCCCAAGTATGAGCATTTGGAAATTTCCCAAGTAAAAGTATATGGATTTCAAAAATCCAAACTTGTGAAAAGCATCCCACTTTCATATATGATTTTCAAGGAAAACAATAACTCAGAAGAAAATTGGATCTATCCCATTTGATTGTGAAAGTATGTGAAGCTCTGAGAGAGCTAATTAATAGAATTGAATTGGGTCATGATCGGGATGACTTTAAAATTTAAACATGGATATAGAATCTAGGATCACTAACTAGTTACAGTAATCTTTTTAGAAATCCCAACCTCACTTACGATGAAGGTGATGTCCTAGATGAATGAATTGCTTACAAGCCAAAGAGTTAGCAATAGGAAAATTACAAGGGATGGGAAAGCATTTGGTTGATAGACCTTGGGTGTGGAGCCTGCCAACTAAAAAGTGAACTCGTCAGGACATTGGGTTTAACGTGATATAGGATTCACTGTGTGATCCTGATTGTACCCGAGAAACATCTCTTTCGGATTTGTAAGTTGTGTTCAAAGATATGATCATGCGATTGGAGTGAAAAGGATGGTTATGTTTTTATGGACCGGGTTATTCGCATAATTCAAACTTTGTTTTGGCAAGAATGTCTTATTGTGATTTCTTATTCACAACTTTGAACACAACTTACAAATCCGAAAGAGATGTTTAGCAAGTTTGAGTTTTTAAATGTTTTTCTTAATCATGGCAAGAATGTCTTATTGTGATTTGGCTCAGTAAGTTTGTTTTTATTTATTTCTTTACATATTTTGGAAACGAACTAGGAAAATCTTTTATGTATCCACTTTCGATATGCTCTTTGCTAGGGTTTTTTCAAAATCATAGGAACATATTTTTACCTTTGATCATTTTGGGATTGTCGATAGTTTTGGATGTATTATGTATTATTAGTTTAAGATGTGTAAACAAATAAGAAGAATTATGGATGAAGCCTAGATTTGGGACTCAATTATCTATAAAATTAACCTTCAATGATATTTGATTTTTTATGTTTAGTGTTTAGCCACCTCCTCCTTGACCCATCGCTCCAGTGGGGTGATTCGGCACCCCATGCCAGACTCGACACCCTATCAAGGGTTAGGTGGGGTGTTACACATTATCTTCCTAAACAATTTTCTATATTTCTTAATGTTTTTGTCGACATAGATATTTTGAGGAAAATAAAAAAGACGTTCCCTTAATTCTGACAAAATGACTTCAAGTGAATTATAAATAAAGACGGAAAAAGTATTACAAAATCTTTTTAAAAAATACTCCTTCCGTCATTATTTGTAAGTCACTAGCGACTATTTTGAAAAATTAAGATAATATTTTTTTCTTAAAATGCTCATATTTTTATTTTAATTAAACTAACAACAATATATTGATAAAAAAGAGACAAAGGTAATATAGTTAAAAATCAATAAAATACGTAATAAATTAACAATAATGACTTATATTTAGTAATAAGAAAAATTAATCATAATGGCTTATATTTAGTGACAGGAGGGAGTAAAAAGAAATTGTCAAGTATATACTCAGAAATAATCATTTTTGTGGTTTTTTTTTATTATAAACATTCAATAAAATAATTTTTTATTACATATGTTTTAATATATTAATATCGTTTTATTATATATATTTTAGCTTTTTCTTATTTTAAATTGCAAATTTTTTTAAAAAGTTTTTATCTTATTATACAGTTATTTGAAATTCTCTTTTACCATTTTCTAATTTTTCTTAAAATGTTATTTATTAACTAAAACGATACATTTTTAAAAGATTATTTGATAATGGACAAAAGACTTCGAATTTAACAATAAAATAAATAAAGTTCATTACAAAATCTTCTCTTTCCAGGACCAAACAAGGGAAGTAGTGTTTTCAATGCCTTTTCTTCCTCTGGTAGTGATAGGAAGAATCATGAATCATATTTTCCACTTGTGTGGCTTCTCCAAAATACAATCCTCTAATCTTTAGAAGAATAGTGGACAAGCACATGTACATACTACCATGCTAGATAAAGAGAAGGAAATGGTTAATAGACAACTCCTTGTTTTAAGGTTGATTAAACTTGTAGAATGTGTTAACTTTCTTTCTTCCCTTTTTTCTTTTTTACACCCACCCCTCCCCTAATCGTCCCTCCCTTCCTTCAAGGATCAACCATGGCAACCCCATCTACCTTCATCGTAAACACAAGACCACCCAGTCAGTGGCGGATCTAGGAATTACCTGGAGGGGGGGGCAAAACTAGAATTATTTGTTCTGTGAGATTTTGATTAAAATCTTATTAAATTTGGTCGCTTTGGTTAACTTCTTTTATAAAAACACTAGTACAAAATTTATTTTGATTATGTTGAAATTTAGTATGAACCAATTAATTCTTGTAACAAATTTATTCATATC
>JAWZTD010036845.1:0-13305 GCA_035221335.1 Echites panduratus | reverse complement strand
TCAAAATCTTCAAGTCTTGAAAAATAAACTTTATCTTTGTAAGCATATTTCCAAGTTGTTTCAATCAAAACTCCTTGATCTCTATCAATCATCAAATCATTATTGACAATAACCTTATGGCTTATAGACTCTTTATCAGATGACATTACTCTATTTCAAAAAATAGAATGTCATTCAAAACAATCATTAATCTCTTATTCTCTCAGAGTGCATCTACGTTTAGATATATATATATATATATTTATAAGACTTCTAAAGTCTCATAATAAAAGTATGCTCTCTTTTGGATTGATGCTAACTTTAGTCTACTAAAAGACTAAATATTGTACAAGATATGTATTATTACCCTTTCCAGTAATCATATCCAATCTACTTGTATCCATAAAAGGGTTACTAGATCCAATCAAGTCCTAAGACTTAATATATATTGATTACAGAAAATCAAATCTTGTAAATAGCATCAAGGATAACACGTATTGTTGCTAGTGGTTTCCAACTCTGAATAATTTGATTTTACTGTCAAAAGACTTAGTCGAATTACTTATCAGAACTCAAGAAAGCTCCCACTACAATAAGGATCCTAAAAAATTTTAGAGATTAAATTGTTTATAGAGATTCTAGGAAACAATTCCCATATTTTAATTCTACTTTATTAGAACATAGGACATTTACTCTGGTATATACCTTTCAAGTATGTAGCATAGATGTCAACAAACATCATATGTTCTTGAAGTAAGAATAAATGTTCTCCCACTCTTCTTTATACTTTTCTTTACTATGGACACTTTATAAAAGTGTACAACTTAGTCTTTAGATCTCTATCTTGAATTAATACAAAACTGGAACTCGTTTTATCTTGAGAAGTTTCGTCAAGCCTAAACTCGATGATACAACTCAAAGGTTTTTCCTTAGTATTATTTCAAAATTGCTACATACAAAAATTAGTACAAATTTTTTTCTTTAAGTGTATCTCCAAAAGAAATTGATATGTAAAATATCTATTTCTCTAGAATCCTGATAGATGAAAAAAGTGATTGGGTGAAGAAACCTGAAGGGGTTAATAAACCCGATAGGGTTAAAGAACCTGATGGAGGTCAAAAACCTGAAGAGAGTTATAAAACTAAAGGAATCTTATAATTTGATTAATATTATTTAATCAATCCATGGGCTGTTATAACATAATAATTGAGTTATTAATTAATGTTTAATAACTTGATTAATTGCTCAATTCCTTTTTCCAAGTTTATTGGTATTAAATATGCAACGGTCAGGGAATTTAATCCCCATATTCAAATATTGATAGTTATAACTGTTAATATAGAGCTGGAAGTCAGGAAATGTTATTGAAGAGACGTAATGGCTTCATTAACAAACTACGTAGGCTTTGATTTTTCTTAAGGGAAAAGAAGATACGTAGGTGGCGTAGATTTGCTTCAAGTTATACGGACATCAAGATTTTTTACTCTGAAAGCTAGAGAATTTCTTCGGGTTTTACTCAGTCCAAATTCTGCATTATCATTTCGGTTCCCACGGTGGTTCTGAGTTTTTTCTCTATTCTTTAGTTTTTCATTTTTCAATCGACATAGTTTTTTGGCTTGAATATGTCTTCACACCATAATGAAGCTGGTGCTTCAATGAATAAGGGGAAATCATCAAAACATTCAAGGCATATACTTGAAAGTGAGGATGTTGAAATGACAGATACACAACCAAATGTTACAGCAACACCTATAGCACCAGGAGATCCTTCAGTTTCGATAGCCTCAATAGCTGATGCAGTTAATATAGATAGGACTCGAATTCAAGTTAATCGTGAATTATTTCATTAGATGAATCAGACTTTACAACAACTGGCAGCTTCTTTATCTAGAAGTTCCATTTCTAAATCTCAATACACTTGAACAAGAATGCAAATAAACTCAACAGTCTTCAAAAGATCTTCACCAAGCAGAAGCATCCTCAAATCCTTCTACACAAGATGTTGAGGATTGAGGAGTTCCTCCTCCTCCTATCAATCAGCATAAAGATTTAAGGGATCATTTATTGAGACGTGAGGCCAATCCCAGCAGAGGAATCATGATAATGAGGGAGCCTATATGGCCAGCTCTCATAATCATGATGAAATTCCTAGGAATTCTGTTGGTCATTCTGTTGACAGAGTCCCCGACAGACAAACAAAAGTTCGTCAGGATTTGCTACCTACAGCTAAGCCTTCTGCTCCGGCAGAGGCACAAACATCAGCTGTTCCATTGGTCAGTTCACCTTTGTCAGTTGAAATCACACAAAGACCAATCCCTTCAAGATTTAGACTTCCAACAATTATGACCAAACCACAGAGATGGATTTTGTGGCGTATATGGAAGTATACACATATAAGGATCATGTGTATTGTGGAATCTTTCCCTTGACATTAACTAAGAAGGCGATGTCATAGTTTAGGTCATTACCTGAAGGGTCGATTACCTCCTGGAGGCAACTTCAGGAATTATTTCTTAAAAATTTCCAAGCCAGTAGAAAGTGAAAGAAGTATTTACAAAGGCTTTTTGAAATCAAGCAAAAGCCTGATGAATCAACCAGATAGTATTTTGAATGCTTCAACAATGAGGTGGTTGAAATTGAAGAAAAGAATGATCTTCTTTATATATCAACTTTTAGGAGTGGGATTAAGAAAGTATATATCATCTCTCGGCTTGCAGAACAAAATCCACAAACTATTGCCAGTATGCAAGTTATTCTTGAAGCCCTTATTAGAGGTGACGAAGGTGACAAGGCAAAAGATTTCTCCACTTCCTCTACTATTGCTAAAATTTAAGAGGAAAAAAAGTCAGTCCTGTATTAACATTTCAGGATAAGAAAAGGCCTCGTGAAATCAAACCCAAAACATCTTTTGATGGGAAAAAACCAAAAGGTTTTGATTTTACACCCACTCCATTGTAGATTCCAAGAGCTGAACTTTTGATGAAAGTAGAGAAAACAGGAATTTTAACATTCCCAAAACCTATCAGGACCCCCAGGTAAAAGCGTGATCCAAATAGATATTGCCACTTTCATCAAGATATTGGTCATAACACCAAAAGGTGTTTTGATTTGATGAAACAAGTAGAGAAAACTATTCAGCAAAGATATTTTAAAGAGTTCATTGCTGAGAAAGCAGATGAAAGACTGAAATAGAAATTTCATTCAAGAGGATAAGCCGTCTGTGGCAGAACTGAATGCAATTGATCATTCAGGATCTTTTGAAGATTTAAAGAAGTGGAAAAAGGAGATTCCTTTAATCGTTTCAGTACAAATTGGAGATTTCACAGTCAAGAAAGTATTAATTGATTCAAGTAGCACAGTAAATGTGTTATACAAATCTTCCTTTAACAAAATGAAACTCCCAAGAGAATCTTTGAAAGAATCAAGAGTGGATTTAATTGGATTTACTGGAGATTCAGTTAGAATTCAAGGAATATTAAAATTAAGAACAGGGGCCAGATCTGGTGAACATGCTTTTAGCTCTAATTTAGAATATGCAGTGGTTGATATGCCAAGTACTTATAATGCAATTCTTGGCAGACCAAAGTTGGTAGCTCTAAACACTCTATTTGATCTTCCTAATTATTCTTTAATTGTGAGAGGGATGTCCTCAACTTTCACTATTCTTGGAGATCATCAAGTTGCTGAGGAGTATTATTTGACAAAGGCTTCATCGGGAAATAAAACTCCTTCGAGAACAGTTCCTGAAGATGATCTGGTTCTTAATCCTAGGCTTGATGATCAGGAAAGAATTAAAGCTTTTGACAGCTTTGAAATGTTCCATCCTAATCCTTATTTTCAGGAGAAGGGAATTAAAATTGACAAATCAATTCCTGATGATCTCAATCGGGAATTGAAAGAATTCCTGAAGGACAATCTGGATGTGCTTTTGGATGAACACCTACTGACCTGAAGGGTGTTCATCCTTCTATTGCTGAGCACAAGGTTGGCTTAATACCTAATGCTAAGATAATCAAACAGAAGAAAAGAGCATATGCTCCTGACAGGGTGGAGGTTATTAAAAAAGAAGTGAAAGCCCTTCTTGATGCTGGAATTATTGAAGAAATTCAATATCCTGATTGGCTTGCAAATCCAGTGGTGGTTAAAAAGCCAAATGGACAATGGAGGATGTGCATCGATTTCACTACATTGAATAAATTCTTTTTGAAATATTCTTATGGACTTCCTAGAATTGGTCATTTAGTAGATTTCATATCTGGGTTTGAATATTTGTGTTTCCTGGATGCTTATAAGTTTTATAATCAAATCCCGATGGCTGAAGAAGATAAATCCAAGACTTCTTTTATAACAGAAGAAGGCACTTTTTGTTATAAAAAGATGCCTTTTGGACTCAAGAATGCTGGAGCTGAATTCCAGAAGATGGTGGATAAAATCTTCAAAGATCACATTGGGAAAAATATGGAATTTTATGTTGATGACATGATCATCAAATCCAGAACAGCTTCTACTTTGATTCATGATATCATAAATGTGTTTCACACATTGAAGTTGTTTGAAATGCTCTTGAATCTTGAAAAATGCACTTTTGCTGTGAAATTTGGAAAATTCCTTGGATATATGATATCTGCAAGAGGAATTGAAGCAAATCCGAAGAAGATTCAAGCATTGATGAACATGAATCCTCCTAAAAATGTCAAAGAAGTTCATAGGTTAGTTGGAAAAACTGGCAGCAGTAGGAAGGTTTATATCAAGGCTTGCAAACAAGGGAGAGAAATTTTACAACCTTCTCAAAAAATCGAATAAATTTGGACTCCAGAATGTCAGTTAGCATTTGAAAAGCTAAAAGCTTATTTGACCAAACCACCACTACTTGTAACTCCTCAAAAAGGAGAACCTCTTCTACTTTATTTAGCACAAAGTGAAAAAGTTGCGAGTTCAGTTTTACTTTGTGTAAGCGAAGGAAAACAACTTCCAATATTTTATGTAAGCAAACTATTACATGGAACTGAAATAAAGTATCCCGAAGTGGAGAAATTGATTTATGCTGTGGTCTTAACTACTAGAAGACTTCATCCGTATTTTCAAAGTCATTTAGTTACAGTAATGACAAATGCTCCAGTCAGACAAGTCTTTCATAAGCCTAAAATATCAGGAAGGACAATGAAGTGGGCATTGGAGTTACCAGGTTATGAAATTCATTTTGAACCAAGAAAAGATATTAAAGCTCAACCTCTAGCAGATTTTGTAGAAAAATGTGCAAGAGAAAGTTTTATTCAAACATAAGGTTCTCAAATTCCTGATGTAGATATGTGGATCATGCATACAGATGGGTCCCACCAAAAAAGATAAAGCTAGAGCAGGTGTTCTTTTAACAAACCCAAAAGGAGAAAAAATTCCATTGGCAGTCAGGTTTGGTTTTCAACCTTTAAATAATGAAGCTTTATTAGTAGGACTTCGTTTAGCAAGTCAAATAGGCATCAGGAAACTTCTTGTTAAAGTTGATTCTCAGGTTATCTGGGGACACGTATCAGGTCAAACTGAAGCAAAAGATGAAGATATGAAGAAGTATTTAGAGAAGGTAAGACAAATAACTTCTCAGTTTGATCAATTTTTAATTGAGCATATTTCCAACGGGGATAATGCATATGCTGATGAATTATCAAAATTTGGCAATGAGGAAAATACTCCTAGGTTTCATTATGCCCTAGAAGATATCACGCTAACTCTATTACTCAACAGCATTGTTATGTAACTGATTCAGGAAATGATTGGAGAACTCCTATAATTTCTTATTAAAATGATGGGACTCTTCCCATTGATAAAGTTCTTGCCAGGAAAATTTGGAGATGGGCTCCAAAGTATATCCTGAAAGAGGGACAGTTCTATAAAAGGTCATATACTTGGCCTTTATTGAAGTGTCTTGGTCCCCAGGAAATTCTTTATGTTCTAACTGAAGTTCATGAAGGCATTTGTGGAGGGCATACTTTCATGAGAATTTTAGCTAAAAGAATACTTCGTCAAGGGTATTATTGGCCAACTATGACAGTTGATGCAGGAGATTATGTCAAGAAATGTTCTGACTGTCAAAAGAATAAGAGTTTGGATTCTGCTCCAGCCGTTAATTATCATCCAACTACAACTTCAATCCCTTTTGACATGTGGGGAATTGATATTCTTGGTCCATTTCCAAAAGCAATAGGAGGATTGCAGTTCCTTATTGTTGCAGTAGAGTATTTTACCCGATGGATTGAAGCTGAAGCAGTTAGTGTTATAACAGGAAAGAAAGTATAGTCATTTGTGTGGAGATACATTGTTTGTAGGTTCGGTATTCCAAGAGTAATAATTTTTGATAATGGGCTACAATTTGTGGGAAGTCCATTTAAAGATTTTTGTGAATATCTTGGAATTGAACAAAGGTTAACTTTAGTTGGGTATCCACAAACAAATGGATAGGCAGAAGTATGTAACAAGATTTTGTTACAAGGCATCAAGAAAAATCTGGGAAGGTACAATAAAAATTAGGTAGAAGAAGTTCCAAAAATATTATACAGGACAACTCCACGGACCAGAACTGGTGAAACTCCGTTTAGTTTATGTTTTGAGGTAGAAGCATTACAACCAGTTGAAGTTAGAGAGCTATCATTCAGAATGATGCAACATGATTTTGAAGAAAATCAAATAAATAAAAGAACTGAACTGAACTTGATTTATGAAATCAGAGCTGAAGCACATCAAAGGGATCAATCTTACAAAAGAATAATTGCTTATAGGTATAACAAAAAACTTAAACCCAGAAGGTTTCGGGAAAGTGATCTTGTTTTGAAAAAGGCTGATGTTGCAGAACAAGGAAATCTTTGAAAACTTGATCAAAGATGGGAGGGTCCATATATTGTTCTGGAAGCAAGAGAAAATGAAAGTTATATTCTTTCTTATTTGAATGGTCATAAACTTCTTAGACCATGGAACACTTATAACTTGAAAAAGTTTTATGTGTGACAGATAAGTCTAGTTTTCTGTCCTTCTGGTTTTTAACCATTTTGGTCAATAATATGTGCTTCAAGATCTTTTCTTTCCATGACGATTATATAAAGTCAGGTTTACATCTTATTCTTGTTTATATTACAACTTGATCAGTTTAAGTTTGGAGGAATTCTGGAAGAATATCGTTAAGAATTCTGGAAGAATATCGTTCAGAATATAATTGACTTCATCACTTTCAACACAATTTTCTTCATTTCTTTATCAGGAGACTAGAATTCTTGAATAAGAATATGCATTACTTCCTTCGTATAGTAACTAGCATGTATAACATCTATTCGAGAGATTTTAACACTGAATCAAAGCTTTGAATATAGTATGGTATAATAGCTTCAGAATATACAACAAGAGAAAGAACTGTAATAGTTCTAACCTTCTGATTCTCATTGTTCAACACATACTGTATAATTTCCATCAGGGATTTCAAGTGCGGTGAAACTCTATTTTCTCTAAGGATTTCAAGTATGAAGAAAGTCTATGATTTCCATCAGGGATATCGAGTGTAGTACAACAGTACAACCAATCAAAATACAATTTGCTAAACAATCTTGATACCTGTGTAACAAGCTTTCCATGATTTCTTATTCTGGTTCACGGTTTTATTTTCACCTCATAATTTATTCAAGTATATCAAGAAGCAACATTTCAGGAAACAAGTTTTCAGGAAGGAGTAAAAAGTTGAATATTTATTTATCAAGAAATGCTCATCATGGTTACAAGAGTCAAGGCTACAAAAAACTAAACAAAGTTTTCTAATTTATTCTGCTGCAATGTTAGTTTCTTGGCCTACATTATCAATCTTTTCCTTCAAGGAACTGATCTCTTTCTTGAGTGCTTTGATCTCTGCCTTCTTTGCTTTAATCTTGCTTTTCAACTTTAGGATCTTGTTGGTTTGCTCTTCAAGCTTAGCTATTTTCTCTCCGGCTTTCTGAGAATTAGTAACCTACTTCCTTGTAATGGAGATATAATTATTTTCCTTGACAACAAATGTAGAGTACAAGTTCTTCAGGTTAGCTTCTAATTTCTCAACACTGTCATTCCCTGTTAAAACTGGAATGTTAAGACCAGACTGGGATTTGACTTTTTGCTACAGAACAACATTTTTAGTTTGGAGGTCCTTTTTTCTCTTTTTCCAAATGTTTCACATAGTCTTCCAAGCTGCTTTTTAGAATCCTGAAAGACTCTAAAGATCCTTCTAAATTTTTACATTTAGTAACTTCTAAGTCTTTAGCTTTAGTCAGGAATTCAATTTGCTGACTCTGGTTTGAAACCTAATTATCCAAATTTTGTTTCTCATATTACAAGTTGTCAACTTGTATCAAGAGATTTGTTTTCTCCTTCATCAAGTTTTCATTCTCTCTCCTCAAAGAAGTAATTTCTTGATCAAACTTTTCTTTTGTTATATCTGAGTGTTCATAGTGAAGAGACATTTCTGTACATGTATCCCTAGCCTGCAAAAAGCACAATATGCTATAATAGTTATTGAAAAAGGCAACATGAAATATTAAGTTATGTTCAGAAAATATTTTTAACCATGACACTGACAGCAGGTAACAGATTTGAAAAACCTTGATTTCCTAAGCTTGCCTAGGATTGCAGCATCATCCATCATACTGTTTGCTTGTGCTCGGGAAGTCCAAAATTTGATAGTTTGAAGTAAAAGATATAAGTTCCATAATAGTATGAATAGGAACTCATGGGTTTTCTTCTGGATTATGTCTTCTCTTATTCCTTTAGAAACTTCTATATTTTTTTCTTTGCTGGCACAAATTTCTTTAGCAGCTTTTTTGACATTTGTTGTATCAGCTATTACAACAGGAGTTGGAAGCTCTTCATTGGATTTTTTGTTTTCAATCTTTTCAGTGGCTTCAGTTTTTTCAGGCACTTCAGCTTCAAAGTTTCTTGAGTGTTCAGAAACCTGCCCTTCAGGTTCTGATTCAGTTCAAAAAACAGCCTCTATTACTACAATTTGATTTGTAGGGTTTTCATTTAAAACCTCTCCTAAAGGATCCATTGCAGCAGTATGGTCTTTAAGACTGTTGATACTTAGGTTGTAAGGCCCGATTATTCCTTCATTAGCAGGTCCTGAAGTCCCAACTTCCTCAATCCTGACATTTCTATGCCATTCAGCAACAATAAGTTCTCCTGAAGGATATCTCATCTTTAAAGGTTCCATATCTAGAACAGGTCTTGAACTTTGATTGGCAAGTGATTTTGGGGATGTTGGAGAAGAAGTGGTTGCAATCATCACTCTGCCTCTTTTTCTTCTGTGAATTAATGGCACATCCGAGGAGAATGACTCTTCAGGACTAGGCACCAATTCTACTTCAGGAGCAAGAGCAGGAACTTCAGGAGCAGGAACATGAGTTCTGGTTCTTCTAGTCCTCTTTCTTTGTTGTTGAGGAGAAGAGGCAGTAGGATTTGTGGATGATGCAACTGGCACAATTGGGGTGGCAACATTGACATTCTTCTTATAAAACTCTGTTAAGTTGATATCAACAATATCAGAAATTCAATGTTAGGGCAGAGAAAGTTAAATCCTAAATTCTGAAGAATCAAATACAGAGTAGCAGTGAAAATTTTTTGAATCACAATTTGAAATAAACTTACTTAGTAGTAGATTGGTTCTCAGTTGAGTGAAAGGACTCACCCCAGCAAATCAGATAATGGATTCATTCCATGGATTTTCTCGCTCTAGCTGGTCCGATTGACTTTTCAATTTGGTTAAATGAATTCTGGGAATGAGGTTGTCAACAGGATCCTCATTCAAGGGATGAGTAAAGGTTTGAACTGGAAATAATATTTGTGTTTCAGGTGCATCAATGCTAAAATGGACTCGCAGAAACTTGTCCTTCCATTCTTTGTTGGAACTATTGTATTTTTTGAAAAATTTTACTTTTTGTTTGATGACAAAAAAACCACTACTTTCAGAGAGTGTAGTGAAGGAAATGGAGAAGAAATACCTAAACAGTTCTAATTAACAAGGAACTCCAGCCCTATAGTATACCAGAATAAATCCAATGATCATCCTAATGGCA
This sequence comes from Echites panduratus, assembly GCA_035221335.1. NCBI lineage: Eukaryota > Viridiplantae > Streptophyta > Magnoliopsida > Gentianales > Apocynaceae > Echites > Echites panduratus. The sequence goes on along the minus strand of JAWZTD010036845.1, from coordinate 3,250 downwards.
TTTGGTCCTAATTGCCATAGTGGGATAGACCAGAATTTCAAAATGTCTATTATTAAAGGGTGAAGAGGAAACCTCAAACCTGATTTCAAACAAATTTCGTGGACGAAAATTTCTGGTTTCTCAATTTTTTGAATCAAAACTGTTGAATTGTTTGGGATTGATAGGGCATAACCTTTTGGGATATTATACTGGTGCACACTCTCCTCAAGTTTGGCTTCTGGGAAAGTTGATTTGGTGAAAGCGACACAAAAGCCGTTCTTGTCAAAATCAGAAAAATCGAAGTAGTGGTCCATTATGGCTTTGCGAGGGGCTAAGTACTGTTCCTATGAAAAGTTTCTAGCTTGAGTAATTGTAGAACCAGAGATTTTTTCTGATAGCCATTTGAAAGTGGAAGATAGAAGAAGGCTTTTGTTGTCAGATAAGAAATTTGCAGTGGAGTTTGCAAGAGTGAATTATCAGACCCAGTGAATAGTGAGATAACATTCGCTTGAAGGAGTAAATATTCATTTGAGAAATTTGAAAAGTTACAACTTTTGGGGGGAAATGAAGATATTTCAATCTTTATGAATTAATTCTGACCATTTGAAGACGTTGAAAAGTCGTGACTCAACAATTGTCTATGTGTTGAAAGAAAAGGTGTTAATATAAAATATTAGCACTCTTTTAGAAGGGGATGTGATATGTAAAATATCTATTTCTCCAGAATCCTGATAGATGAAAAACCTGATCCGGTGAAGAAACCCAATGGGATTAATAAACCCGATAGGATCAAAGAACCTGATGGAGATCAAAAGCCTGAAGGAATCTTCTAATTTGATTAATATTGTTTAATCTGTGGGCTGTTATAACCTAATAATTGACTTATTAATTAATATTTAATAACTTGATTAATTGCTCAATTCATTTTTCCAAGTTTATTGGTATTAAATATGTAATGGTCAGGGAATTTAATCCAAATATTCAAATATTGACAGTTATAACTGTCAATATAAAGTTGAAAGTCAGGAAATGTTATTGAAGAGACATAATGGCTTCATTAACGAACTACGTGGGCTTTGATTCTTCTTAAGGGAAAAGGAGATACGTAGGCGGCATAGATTTGCTTCAAGCCACAAGGACATGAAGATTTTTTACTCTGAAAGCTAGAGAATTTCTTCAGGTTTTACTCAGTCCAAATTCCTCATTATTAGAAACATATACAGAAAAATATATAACGAATTATATCTATGACCAATATGTTTTTTTCGTATATTTCGTCCTTTTGAATATGACATATCTGAAATAAATCATGAATAGTCATAAGGACCATTTACAATAACAATTCCTAATAACTCATTAAGTTCATTTTTTGAAGAAAACTTCTAAAAACATAATGATTTGGCAATGATATATATAGATTCTTTGTTATCTTGATTTCAAACATTTGATTAATAACCTTTCAGTCAATCCAAATCAAAATGTTGTCATAGTCTTTTCTTTCCAACACTAATGAGCTTGTAAGCTCATATTGGAGAAGACTTTGATCATGATTAAAATCATATCAAGAATCTTTATAAAAATTGGTCATTAATTCTTATGTATAATAATAATGCTTTAAATTTGATTTATGTGATAAAAATAAAAAGCTAACTATTACATGTACTATCAGAACCAGATTTCTTTTTCATAACTACTGATATGAAATATTAGACAATGAAAAAAGAATAAAAACAGAATGTGAATTTCGTTATTGTTATGAACATATAAAAGTGATTTAATTTCTAAATCATAAAGCAAATAAGAACTCCCACTACAATATTCATTGCTATCTTCAATAAGATTTCTCAACTTTTCTAGAGTTCATTTGTCCCAATATTCTTCAAGGAATCATAGATAATAATTAATAATTCTTGAATCAACTATCCATAAGGAATAGATTCAATCATTAATAAGAACTTAAATTGAGAAAATTATCTTTAGATATGCATTTGCTCTTTGGACAGTCTTTCTACCTGTGTACGATGTGTTCACAAGAAAAACATCCCTTATTCATGCTATCACTATATATATGAATTTTTGATGAGGCTTGAGATGATTTCATTGCTTATCTGTAGAACATTCTTCTCCTTTTTTTCATTGAATCCTCTTCTGTTAGACTTAGGCTCAATAGGAGAAGCTTTTTCTACAAGCTCTGGACATCTTTCAATCTTTTATACATTATCCATTTCCTTTAAGAATTTTTCTTGTGAAGGAAGTCTACCATCAAGAGGTAACACCCTCCAAGTAAACTGTATGAGGAATTCAAGGAATGATGTAGACATCTTAAGATTTTAACTCTAATTATCTAGTGAAAATGAAGATCTCTAGCTTCATCATGAATCTTCAAAGCCTTGAGAGTAAACTCTCAATAAGAAGATTCTTCAGCTACCTTGATGTTTACCAAGGATTTTGCAATTTCTAAATTAATCTCTTCTCTTAATCTAATTCTAAGAGATTAATCGATTGCAAAATAACCCTCATCTTCATAATTATTCCTCAGTGATCATCCACACATAGAATTTAACATCAAGAACTTAATCTCTTTGTTAACATCTTTATATGCCATATAGCAGTTTTTTTGTTCTTTAGTAGAATTTGTATTTTATGATAATAAATTGTGGATGCTAAAGTTAGTTCATATTGTTCCACACTGAGGACCTTAAGCAATTATCATAATATCGCGCTCCAATTAACTATCTCTCTAAGAGAAAATTGACCATTGGACAAATAGAGATCCCATCAAAATTTATTCTAAATATGTAAAATTAAATAATCTTAAAATAAAACATATAAAACATGCAATTTAATGTGAAAATAAGTATATCGTTCTTTTCATATTTGTTCTTTTCACTATAGTTGTTCCTCTCACTATAATCAATAATATGGTGGTTTAGCATATTGATTTGTGTAACGAATGCACCAATATCTAATGACCACGTTTGGCTCTTATAAACTGCAACAAAGTTACGTAGGTAGATTAATGCTTTTCTAAGTTGAGGACTCCTAATGTAGGCTGGCTAATGTTAATGAACTATGGATAATCTGATGTTAATGCCTCCACCATAGGCTGCCCGACACTATCACCTATCCTTGAAAATAGCTTTTAATTTGTTTGTTAATTTTTAGATTCTCATGGACAATCATCCTAAAGGGAGTCTGATAGAGACCAAGGATACAAAGATAAAGTTTATATTTCAAGACTTGAAGATTTTTTTAGGACAAATCTTTGAGG
>JAWZTD010036834.1:0-13307 GCA_035221335.1 Echites panduratus | reverse complement strand
AGGGAATGGAATTCAGCTTCTTGACAAGTCTTCGATGGTCTAGGAAGCGTAGAAAGACTTCCTTATGTTCTAATAATAAAGAGCTGACATATTCTAATAACTCCCAGCAACCCTAATATAGGACCCACGCCCACCAGCATTCTATATAGCATCACCATCAATTTGTTAAAATGTTGACTTATTCTTCATGATTCTATCATTAGTTTATATGTGCAATAAATGTTAATTAAATTGCATACTCGTATAGTATTACTATGTATAAGTCTGGTTGTAATCACTTTTAAGTCTTGGTTGAAATTTTGTATCCCTTATCTGTATCTTCAGAACTTCGTTCAATAGATCTATCTTATCAGGACACTATTTCTTTTACTTTAAAAAAAGAAGGAAAAAAGTTTATCTCAAATAAAAGATTTTTTTGTCTTTTTTTTTTTTTATCTATTTCCACGTTTTTCTCTTTTTCAAAATCTCTTAAAGTCATTTTAGAAGAGGTTGATTTTGATTATGTTGATTAACTATCATTTTGATATTAAGTTCTTTTGATAATTAGACCCTAAAAAATATAATATAATATGTATATATTGATTATGTATCCCTTAACATAAATATAATATAATATGTATATATATTGGTTATGTCAATTAAGAATCAGTTTATTTTGGAGGGTGTCGACGGGATTTATTTTAGTACTTCTTTCGACTAGATTTGAATATCTCTATTTCTATTATAATATTTTTCTCATAATTAAATGTTCCATTTCTAACAATAAAAAGGTTTTTAATATAAAATCTCATTAATAAAGTCTGATATTTATTGATATATATCCATTTGCATAATGTTCACATTACTAATTACATCTATGGGAATAATAAATAAGCATCTTTGTAAAAGTCAAAAACACTCATTAATTTTTTATCAAGTTAAGATGAGACTTTTAATTCCGGTCAATATACTCTTGTTGTTGCTAGTCTAGTAATATACTCCTTCCATCAAAATTTAATTATCATTTAAGATGATTTTACCAATATTAATTAAATAATAACATTAATCTTATAACTCATAATTTGATTTTCAAGGAAAATTAATTTATTATGGAGTTAGAATTAGGATGAGTTGGTATAAAATCGGAAAATGTGAAACACTTATTGACTTTGAAAAAGTCACAAAAAAGTAGATTAAAGAGGGATAGAAAAGGAAATTCAATTCTAATTTCTTGCATTGAAATGTATAAGCGACAACTAATTTGGAACAGATGAAATAAATTTTTGGACTAAATAGGTATTTGTATCTCACACATTTGTATCAACTTAATGCTAATTCTCGATATATTTACCATTTTAGGTATGGCTGTCACGTCATCATATCTGGTCAATCATTGTAGGTTTAAGCTTTCATTAAACAAGACTTTTGTGCATACTTCTGCATAAAATTTTCTTTGTAAGAGAGTTTCTTCAACCATTTCACAAGGGTATTTTGTGAAGGTTAAAACTTCTACAACTCTTAGGAAAAAACTTGGGGAGGGGTATAGGGAGGGTTTGGTTAGGGGTGGATGACAAAAAAAAAATTGTTTTCTTCGAAGGGATACTATTTATAAGTCATCAAGTGTTATTTTATAAAAATTAATAAAAAAAATTTCTCAAAATGCCTAGTATGAAAGATTTGAATGGGAAGAGAGAGACAGATTAGGCATGAGTAACCAGGGAAGATACAATCAAATATCTAATAAACTAAAAGCAATGACTTATAATTAGTGATAAAAAAAGTTAGTTCTAATGACTTATAAATAGTGACGGATGAAGTATTAATTATTGTATCAAATAATCATCTTTTTTGAAGCAATCATTCTCAAATGTAAAACTTAATTAGAAGTTGAAAAAGACTTTTTTTAATATTGCAAAGTAAAGCTTTTCCACTTTCTTCTGGGGTGATACAAATCTGGGTCCTCGGAAAAGTGGTGTAAATGGTAGAAGATTTGCAAGCCTTACGAACATGGAGGACTAAATATGCACTCATTAAAATCTTTTTTATTAGCTTATGATTATAAACTTTGGTGGCAATTTCGAACGAGCAACTCTCATTGGGTTAAGCATATGAAATGGAAGTATGATTTTCAGATTTGGCAACCTTTACAAAGGAAAGGTTCAAGGGAGTGGCTTAGACTTAAATCAATAGCCACGAATGTAGAGGAACATATTTCTATATAATTGAATAACAGTGATGCATCTTTTTGGTATGAGAATTGGCTGCTTAGTGGGAAGCTGATAAGAAGAGTACAAACAGTAACAAATCATCAGCTAAAGGTGCAAGACGTAATCGAGAGAGATGAATGGAACCTGGTTTTTCTCCAACAAATAGTCTCAGCAGACTTTTTAGAAGAAATTGGACAGCTACCTGTGCTTACCAATTTTGATAATAAAATTACTTGGAGGCCTACTAAATCTGGTTCATTCACTATTGGCTCTTATTTTCAATTAGATGGTGCTGACTTTGAAAATGACATGCATCTGCAGATTTGGAATAAAAATATTCCATTATCTTGGTCTATTTTTATGTGAAAACTGCACTATAATTTTTTGACAATGGATAATATTTTATGCAGGTTGGGGTTCAATATGGTTTTAAGATGTCATTGTACCCTTAGTTGCGAGACTTTGGAACATTTATTTCATGCATGTAACATTGCATTGGATGTCTGGGAATTTTTTTCTGATCGGGTGGGTTTAACTATTGTGAGAAATAATTATATTTGGTTCTTGAAAAATTTCTCTAGCCTTGGTTATATGACCATTTTAATTCCCATTTTGGTATGCCTAGAAATCTGGTTGGCCAAATGCAGTTTCGTGGTGTATGAAGGGCTGATGAGCAACAGTAGGAAAATCGTTCATTCAGTTATCTATAAGTTATATGAGCTGCGGCAACCCTTTACTAATTGTGAAATAGATAATTTTTTGTACACTTCGAGCATTAGAGAATTTTCATCTTAGTATTGGATTTATATCCACCTAATCTTTTATTGTATGTTATCTTTTTCATTCTAATAAACAGGTAGAGGTCTGCCAAAACCCCCGCCATCTTAAGGTGGTTTTCATTTAAAAAAAAAATATATTTCATATTATTTAATAATATTTTCTGAATATTTTTTCTAATCATATAATTATTTTTTCATAATAACTAAGGGAGTTAAATTCTCTAAAAGTATTATTCAATAATATACATATTCATTAAATTAACTTGAATATATTTAATTTGATATTTTGTATTTAATTATATTATTTAACAATATATGAATTTATCCTTTTGGCATTTAATTTATTAATTAGTCTTTTAAAATTTTCAAAAAAAATTGTGAAACACAACTATATTAAATTAAATTGAAAATAGATAAAAAATCATTTATGTACCTTGGATAGAAAAAGTGATGAAGAGATAGGGTTGTGAATGTTAAATAAACTTATTAATTTTTTCTATATTGATTAAATTTCAAAAAAAAAAAAAAAGAAAAAAGAAAACGAACATGAGCACGAATAGAAAACAAGTGGTGATTACAAAAAAAAAATATTATGTACACCTTGGGATAACAATGATCATGGGGAGATGCATTTCTCATCGTACATTTTTTTTTTGTATAGAAAATTTCTGTAGAAGATTGAAAAAAAAAACAAAAAAAATCATTTACACACATGTGAGATGGAGTTTTGATTGTAAGTATTTCAATATAGAAAAAAAAATCATGACAAAATTTAAAAAAAAAACCATATAAAATCATTTACATACTTTTGGATAAGAAGATTATATCAAGTATTTTTTGTATGGAGAAAATTTTAATGGAAGGTTAAAGAAAAGAACAACCCAAAAATCATGTACATGCCTTTGAAATCACAATGACCATGGGGAGATGGAGTGCTAATTGTGCAAAGTATTTATGAATGCAGGAGATAGAACTAAAAAAGACAGTAAAAGTTTAAGAGTCCAATATTTAAATCAGTATCTTGATTCATGGAGGAAAAGATAAAAGGACACTTAGATATACACGAGAAGGAAAGATGAAAGATACATTAATATCAAATAATTAAATTTCTAAATTAAATGATTTTTTTAACCTCCAGGGGGGAGTGGACAGTTTGATAGACCCCTGCCAATATTATTAAAAGGAAGCATGTACATGAATTGCAAAGATATTTACCCTTCAATTCAATGAGAGGTGGAACTAAATCCGCTACAAAGAAAATGAAGTTGCTTAGAAAACTTTGAAAGGAATATAAAATCAATCACGATTGCAAAGTTCCCTAGCTAAACGTGACAATGATGAAAAACTTGTACAATCCTGATCAGCTTCTAATTGCATAGAGTGATTGACTGAAAAATACGCAACTCGATTGGCTTGATGATAAATATGGACTAAGGTGAAATCTCCCTATGTAAGCAATATGATAATTCTTTTGATTTGATGCACAAATCTCCATGGCCAACCCTCAGTTTCGGCAGAACGGGATTGAACCACCACCCAAGAATCGAACTGAATTAAGCTGCTATCGATATAAATATATGTAAACATCTATGTAATAAGCTGTCTCCAGCTCAAAATTTAAATAAAAAATAAAAAATAAAATAAAATAAAAGATGACAAAGACTAAAACTTGTATTCTTTAATTATAAAGGAAAAGACTCAAAACTACTTTGAAAATTGGTCTCTTTATGACCTCAACCAATTATTTATTTATGTCCGAATGAAACTTTTAACCAATGTTTTTTTAGAGCAAAACCCATCATTGAACAAAAAAAGTTATTGATTCATGATTTAATGGTTCAACGGTAATTAAATCGTAATTAGATCGGTTGATTTAATAATCAATTAATATTTATTTTATAGCATAAAATATATCAAAATAATGTAATTTATTCTCAAATTAACAATATATCCATAAAATAAATTAAAAAAACATGAAATGATGTAAGATTAGTTTATTAACTAACAAAAAGAAAAATATAAACATATAAAGAATTCAATACAAAAACATAAACTTTCCAAGTCTCATCTTTTATTAAAATCAAGAATCTTATAGTTTTAAAAAACATAAACGTCGATTGTGTGTGTCCGTGAGGTGTGGGTGAGAGGAAAAAATTGATGAATTGATTTTAATTCAATTAATTTGAAGATTAGAAGACAGAATTTAGGGGAAAAAAGAGTTTTGTTTAATTTTCAATTATAATCCTATAGTTTTTAATTTGTTCAATTTGACCCTACAAACTCTTTAAAACAAAATCAACCGCTCTGATACTCAATCGGATTATTCACAGATTGAACTGGCATGTCTTAAAAGATTTGCACAAAATAGAACAGTTTTCAAAATATCTAGTTTAAACTCTCAAACCAAACATACCAGTGGATCGATTCCCAATCTGACTTGTCTGGTCCGATCCAGTCCAGTCCACAAAAAATTGCTTTCAACTAGACAAAGATAGTTTATTTATATATATTACAAATAAGGAAGATTAGTACTTTTGGTTCTCACCTTTTTTGTTTTTACAAGTTTTGTCCAAAAACATTTTTTTTTAAATTTTTTTTTATCCTCCACCAATATGTTTTGTGACTTTAGTCATATCATTTTATTTAAATTTTTTTAGTCCTTCACCTTTTTTTTTATATATATTTCATTGGTCCAAAATGAAAAGAAAACATATTTTGAGAGTTTTTTGATACGTCAAAGAAGGGTAATAAGGTAAATTATAATTTTTTTCATCTATCTTTTTTTTCCTCTACCTTCTTATCTTTTAAGCCATTCGTCCTGAAATTGATTCCTTAAAAATAAAAATTTGCTTACAATAAGATTTGAATCTGACCCTCATATTTAAGGCAAAAGAGCTTAACCAACTCAATCATCAATAATTTTTATTATATTTTCACATCTAATTTTATATATATTGTTTTCAATAAAATATTTCTCAAATATTAAATATAATCTCACAATAAATCATTTACATGTTAATTTTATATATTGGTATTTTACAAACAACTTTTATGTATATACATTCAAAATTATATTTAACATATTTATATTTTTTATAGACTTTTTTCGTGCATGAACGTAATATCCTAATTATTTTATTTAATTATACTAAAATTTCAGTTAAATAAAAAATAAAATAAGAGAGGATAGATAGTAAAGCTTGAATCCTTTAATTATAAAGAAAAAGACTCAAAACTACTTTGAAAATTGGTCTCTTCATGACCTCAACCAATTATTTATTTCTGTAATGAAACTTTGAACTAGACAAAGGGAGTTTATTTATATATGCTAGTATACTACAAATAAAATATAGTTGATAAAGTTTATTTATCACATAGTAATATATTTATACCATATATTTTTTATTTGAATAAGAGTAATTTTATTTTAAAAAATTCATTTTGTTAATCTTTAGTTCATATTTAAATATGTATAAATTTTTTTTTTTAGCTCATATACGAAAAGATAACAGCATGCAAACTCCCATAGCAATCGTTGTTAATCCGACAAAACAAATCAAAATCCTGTGTCCTGCACAGTCAACCCAAGTCTTCTTACATGCCATCCCAGTTTTATTTATATATACTACCAGTTGGAGCTAGTTTAAGACTAAACATAAAAAGAGGCCATGGATCTGTTTGCTTCAGAAAAGTTTGCCTTCCGATTTTCTTTGTTCCTATTACTCACTTCCTTTCGTTTTCTTGATGTTTCCGCTTCTCCTCAAGAGGTAGCAGCACTTCTCTATTGGAAAGCGAGTTTCGCAAACCATAACAATCCCCTCCTCTCTTCTTGGAACCTTCAATTACTCAATGGTACCAATTCTACTAAAACAATTAGCACCAACCCATGTACTTGGTTTGGTGTTTCATGCAATATTGGTGGAAGTGTTCAGGGGTTGAACCTCACCAATTCTAATATTCATGGCACGCTCCACAAATTTCCCTTCTCATACCTTCCAAATCTTGAGTATCTCGATCTGAGTATGAATAAGTTAATTGGTATATTGCCTCCACAGGTAGGTAACCTCACCAAGTTAACTCTTCTATACCTTGATGTTAATAAACTTTCTGGTTCCATTCCTAAAGAATTAGGCAATTTGACACTCCTAAATGATCTTGAGTTAAACTATAATCAACTTTCTGGTTCAATTCCTACACAACTTGGTAGTTTGAGATATTTGACGACCTTATATTTGGATGATAATAAACTTTCTGGTTCCATTCCTAGAGAATTAATCAATTTGACACTCTTAAATGATCTTGAGTTAAGCACCAATCAACTTTCTGGTTCAATTCCTAAAGAGCTTGGTAGTTTGAGATATTTGACTACTTTATATTTACATGCTAATCAACTTTCAGGTTTGATTCCTAAAGAATTAGGCAACTTGACACTACTAAATGATCTTGAGTTAAACTATAATCAACTTTCTGGTTCAATTCCTATACAGCTTGGTAGTTTGAGATATTTGACGACCTTATATTTAAATGATAATAAACTTTCTGGTTCCATTCCTGGAGAATTAATCAATTTGACACTCCTAAATGATCTTGAGTTAAGCACCAATCAACTTTCTGGTTCAATTCCTAAAGAGCTTGGTAGTTTGAGAAATTTGACTACTTTATATTTGCATGCTAATCAACTTTCAGGTTTGATTCCTAAAGAATTAGGCAACTTGACGCTCCTAAATGATCTTGAGTTAAACTATAATCAACTTTCTGGTTCAATTCCTATACAGCTTGGCAGTTTGAGATATTTGACGACCTTATATTTGGATGATAATAAACTTTCTGGTTCCATTCCTAGAGAATTAATCAATTTGACACTATTAAATGATCTTGAGTTAAGCACTAATCAACTTTCTGGTTCAATTCCTAAAGAGCTTGGTTGTTTGAGAAATTTGACTACTTTATATTTGCATGCTAATCAACTTTCAGGTTTGATTCCTAAAGAATTATTCAACTTAACACTCCTAAATGATCTTGAGTTAAACTATAATCAACTTTCTGGTTCAATTCCTAAAGAGCTTGGCAGTTTGAGATATTTGAAATTTTTATATTTGGATAGTAATCAACTTTCTGGTTCCATTCCTAAAGAACTGGGCAATTTGACACTCTTAAATGAACTTAAATTAGATTATAATCAACTTAGTGGTCTGATACCTAGATCGCTAAGTAATTTGACTAATTTAACTATTTTATACCTAATTTCTAATAAACTTTCTGGTGCCATTCCTATTTCATCTACCATTTTGACCGAATTTGAAATCACTGGCAACCAATTCCATGGCCCATTACCCAAACAACTTTGCCAAAATGGAAGGCTTGAATATTTCACGGTGAACAATAATAAATTTCTAGGAAAAATTCCGAGATGTTTGAAGAATTGTTTGAGATTATTCAGAGCTCGATTCGAAAACAACCAGCTTACAGGAAACTTGTCAGAAATGTTTGGTGTCTATCCAAACTTGGATTACATGGGGCTTAGCCATAATAAATTCTATGGTGAACTCTCTACCAATTGGGGGAAATGTAAAAACATGACAGCACTTTTGATTGCTAATAACTATATCACAGGTCCAATACCTCCTGAAATTGGAGGTTCAACCCGGTTGGAAGTGCTTGATCTTTCTTCAAATAAAATAGTAGGGGAGATGCCCAAAGAATTTGGGAAGCTAAGTTTTATGCTAAAACTAGATTTGAGGGGGAACCATATTTCGGGTGGCATACCTCTTGAATTAGGACTTTTGAAAAAGTTACTCTCTCTTGACCTTTCTTCAAACTACTTTCATGGGTCTGTGCCAGAAACTTTGAGTGATTGTATTCAACTTTATTACTTGAACTTGAGCCATAACCTTCTAAGCCAGAAGATTCCAAGCCAGTTGGCTACCCTAGTCAACCTTAATCAACTGGATTTGAGTAAAAATTTCTTTAAAGGAGAAATACCATCTGAATTAAGTGGTTTGCAAGTTCTCTTATTGTTAAATCTCTCTCACAACAACCTCACCGGTCTGATTCCAAAAGCTTTGGAAGGATTGCCAGCCTCATTGAGCATCGACTTGTCTTTCAATAATTTGGAAGGTCCTGTTCCTCACGGTGGGCCATTTATGAATATCACATTTGAGCAATTACAGGGGAATACTGGCTTGTGTGGTAATGTTTCGGGGTTACCACATTGTCCAAATCTTTCTTCCACTGGAAAACATGGAAAAGTAAAATGGAAGAAACTTGTTCTGAATTTTTTACTCCCCATTTTTGGAGGACTAGTTCCTTGTGGGCCTATTTTAGTACTCCTTATTTCATGCTATCGAAGGAAAACAAATAGAAATACTGTTGATGTTGAGGAGGATGGGAATTTATTTTCCATATGCACATTTGATGGCAAACAGTTGTATAAAAAAGTGTTAGAAGCTACAGAGGAGTTTAGTGAATCATTCTGTATCGGAGAGGGAGGTTATGGGAAGGTTTTCAAAGCAGAACTCTCACCGGACAACATAGTTGCAGTAAAAAAGCTCCATTCTTCTTCTAAGCCAGAAGCTCATAATGGGTTCTTGAATGAGATAAGGGCCTTGACAGTGATAAAACACAGAAACATTGTGAAGCTTCTTGGTTTTTGCTCCAGTGCCCTACACTCATTTTTGGTATACGATTACCTTGAACGAGGCAGCTTAAGTAAAATCTTGAGTATTGAAGAAGAAGCGAAAAAATTGGATTGGCTAAAAAGAGTGAATATGATTAAAGGCATTTCACATGCTTTGGCTTACATTCATCATGATTGTTCTCCACCCATTGTTCATCGAGACATTTCAAGCAACAATATTTTGCTTGATTCGGAATATGAGGCCCACGTTTCAGATTTTGGGACAGCGAAACTCCTCAAGATAGATTCTTCCACCCAAAATGTTGTGGTGGGCACATATGGATACATTGCACCAGGTAATTATTAGTACTAGCTTCAATTCATAATTAAGAATCTAGGTATATATAGCTAAACCTTATATGAATGAATACAAGTATGTTTTATCTCTTGCAGAGCTTGCCTACACCACAACAGTAACTGAAAAGTGTGATGTGTATAGTTTTGGGGTATTAGCATTTGAGGTGATCAAAGGCAAGCATCCTGGCAACTACATCCCCCATCTAGCATCTCAGACCATTGAAAATCCACAACTAGCTGACTTGCTTGATCAAAGGCTTTTGTATCCAACTCCGGAAGTTGAAAAAAATCTGGAATCCATTATTAGACTTGCCAGTGAGTGCCTCAATTCAGATTCTCATTCTAGACCTACAATGCGCCTTGTTTCTGACATGTTATCAACTAGCACTCTATTTCAACAGCATTCTGGTAAGTGATAATTGGCTTGTCAATGTTATCCTTTGCTTCAACATGGACTTTTTTTTTTTTACCAAGTACTCATTATTTCTTCAATTTATTTGAAGGAACATCTTGCTTCATAAAAGAAGAGAATGAAAAACGGGATCCCAAAGAAGAGTCAGAACCTTAAAAAATTTTCAGAAATTTTCAATTGTATTTCCTCCTAGAATGTAATTGAAGAATTGATTTCTTGTGAGAATGTTTATGATGTTTTATGACACTTTTTCTTGTGCTTTTTCTCCATTTCCACAGGTTCATCTTTTTTTTTTTTTTGTATAATTTTTAATATCATATGAAAATGTATAGATTTTTTCTTCCATTTTATACAATTTAGTTGTTTTATTTCTACTAGTTTCTATTGCATAGAAGTCTCCTAGTTCCGTGTTTACATATGTAACAATTAGAAAAAGTTTGAACTTCATCAACTTACATGTTATTGACAAGAACTCTTTAGATCCCAACTTCATTTACCCACCTTCCTTCATTTACTATGAACAAAGTGGAAGAAGATTGCAAAAAGAAAGAAAGAAAGAAAAAACTTAAAAGACAAAAAATACCCCTAGACTGATGTTAGTAATGGAATGTCCACTTATTGTACATATTATTTTTGATTGCAAACCAACCTCAATTTTTCTTATTATTTTCTAACTACTTTGCTACTTTTCAATAATACATTTTCTAGTTTCATTCCCGAATGGTTGGGGAATTCAACACTGCTAAATGAACTTGCATTACGAACTAATCAATTTTCTAGTTCAATTCCAAAAGAGTTAAGTAATTTGAGAAATTTAACTACTTTATTTTTGTATTCTAATGAACTTTTCAGTTCTATTCTCAATTTGACACTCGTGCATGATCTGTTCTTAGGCACTAATCATATTTAATGTTCAATTCCAAAACATGAATTAGGTAATTTGAGACTTTATATTTGTATATTAATCAACTTTCTAGTTCCATTCCTAGAGAATTAATCAATTTGACACTATTAAACAATCTTGAATTAAGCACAAATCAACTTTCTCTGGTTCTATTACAAAAGAGTTAGGTAATTTGAAAATTTTAACTATTTTTGCATGCTAATCAACTTTCTGGTACCATTTATAAAGAATTGGACAATTTGACATTCCTAAACGATCTTGGCTTAGGTACTCATCATCTTTCAGTTCCAAAACAGTTAGATAATTTAAGAAATTTGACTACATTATATTTGTATATTAATTAATTTTCTAGTTCCATTAATAGAGAATTGGACAATTTACTTCTAAACGATCTTTCATTAAGCTCTAATCAACTTTTTGGTTCGATACCCAAAGATTTGAGTAATTATGCCAATTTGACAATTTTGAATCTTCTTTTCAACAATCTTTTTCATTTTATTATCTTCATATCCCTTATTTTCAGGATATTTGAAGTCCCTAGCGACCAATTCCATGGCCGGTTACCAAAGCAACTATGCCAAAATGGAAGGCTCAAAAATTTCATTGGAAACAATAATAAACTGGCTCGAAAAATTCCCAGAAGTTTGAAGAATTGTAGGAGTTTTATTCAGAGCTTGATTTGAAGAAAAAAAACAACTTATAGGAAACTTGCCAAAGATGTTCTTCGTCTACCCAAACTTATATTACATGGTGCTTAGCAACAATAAATTTTACTGTGAACTCTCCAGCAGTTGGGGCAAATATAAAAAGTAAAAACACTTTTGATTGCGAATAACTACATCAGAGGTCCTATACCCTGGGAATCTTAGACTCAATTAGGCTGGATATTCTTAATCTATTCTATCTTCAAATTAGTAAGTTGGGGAGATGCCTTAGGAATTTGGGAAATTGAGTTCAATGACTAAACTAGATTTGAGAGAAGAATATCGGGTGGTGTACCTCATGAATTAGGCCTTATGAAAAGGCTCCTCTTTCTTGACCGGCCCTCTTAACTTTCTAAATAGGTCAGTGCCAAAAAATCTGGGAGACTGTCGACAACTTTATTACTTGAACTTGATCTCCTAAGTCAATAGACTCCGAGTCGGTCGGCTACCTTAGTCAACCCGAATCAACTAGATTTGAGTTTCTTCGAAGGAGAAATACCCACCTGAATGAAGAGGTATGCAAGTCCTTGAATTGCTAAATCTCTCCTGCAACAACCTCACCTGCTTCATTCCAAAAGTTTTTTGAGAATGTCCAACCTCACTGCAGATTGACCTATCTTTCAATAATTTGGAAGTTCCTTTTCCTCACTTTGGACCGTTTGTGAATATCACATTTGAGCAGTTAAAGGGGAACAAGGGATCGGGTGGAGATGTTTTATGGTTAAGACCTTGTCCAAGTCCTCATTCCATAGGAAAACTTGCTTAAATTAGAGGGCACAAACTTCTTCTCATTATATTACTCCCTCTTCCTTTTACATTTAAAGTTTTCTGTGCTTTTTTTGGAATTCTTTCCAAATCATTCAATCCGAGGAAAATAAACAGAAATACCACAAAGGGAAATTTAGAAGTGGAGAAAGGAAATTTAGTTTTTATATGCACATTTGATGGGAAAAGGTCGAATATAAAGGTGTTAGAACAGAGGAGTTTAATGCATCATTTGGAATGGTAGAAGGAGGTTAAAGGAATTGTTAAAATGTTAGCACTCTGTGAGTGCCTGAATGTAGATTCTCAATCTATACCAACAGTGCATGCTATTTCTAATTTCCTGGTTAGTGACAAAGAGCATACATAGCATACGTCTAGTTCTTTGTGAATACTCATTTTAAGTCTATGTCAACAGTTAAATTAATTATCTTTTTTTAAGATTAGAGATTTCCACAATATTTCTTTACTACTTACACTATCTATATTTTATCGTTTACTTAATATTAATGATTAATTCTTCTATATATTTCTGTGATAGAACAAAGAGCTTCAGACTAGAAGAGGAATATGATACATAGAAGATT